>NQII01000076.1:1449462-1506382 GCA_002778355.1 Clitarchus hookeri | reverse complement strand
AAGACAGTCTTTGTTCGTTTTGTTTCTTTTCTTTATTTTTTTATTTCTACCTCCCCCAACACTTCCACATTCAACGTTTTCCTTTCCACGCCACTGTTTTCCTGAGACGCAATCTTGCCACGTCGGCTATCCCTAGACGGGCCGGTGTAACGTGCACCTGTCAGTAAGGATCACCGCATCTGGTCCAACACCTTTGTCTTGCGGGGAGGGACAGAGAGTCCCAACTCTGGGCGCGTGATGGCTTGTTTTCTCTCCAGGTTTCAACACGAAAACACCCCCCCCCCCTCTTCTTCCACACTGATTCTGCTTTCCAAGCCTCCCTCGCTGAGACGCCAGCAGATGCGTCCCGTCTTGCAATTCCAACTCCGTATCAACCTCAGCACAGTGAGAAAGGTTTCATTTTGCCAGTAGAACACTCGTTTCTTTACGGCCAGACTGACATGCAGTTGCTTGTACAAAACACTTTGTTTGCTAAACGAAACTTGGAAATCATTAAATATTGTGTTGTTGACAAAAATAAATCTTATGTACTTTGAGTTATGAAAACATATTTGTTGGTTCAAAAAAAATATTTCGTCGAATTAAATCTACAGGCGTGTTTCTGCATTTACAAACAAGTATCATACTACTGTCTGCCTCATGTAACTTGGCAAGATTTTGACAGTTCGACGAAAGTAGCGCCAATGTTTACTTATCGTTTATGCATCCTTTCGCCATCAGCTGGTGTGTCAAGTGGAGGCTGTATTTTTTATCAACACGCTGTCAGCTGATCCAGTTCGAGTTGGAAATATGAGACGTGGAATAACGTAAGAATTGCTTAGAAACTATTCACGCGTGTCCCACTTTCTTAGTTTTATCAGTACAATACAGTAACAACAAGGAAATCGGTTTTCCAGAGAACAATATGGCGTGTAATTTATGTAGACAAACGATTTCCGGCCGAATATAAATTACTAGTACTCAAAATCTCTGTACACGAAATATATGTTACTTGAAAAATTATGTAGAGCTCGCGGAAAATAAAACTATTGGTATCTGTCCGTAAATTTGTTATATATTACACACGAAAGCTATTCTTTTCTGGCTGGTAATGCTTTGGGAAAGAGCGAACAGATAGCGCGCAAGGCTGACAGGGGAAGGTATGAGCCGTTTGCATTGCTCAACAGAAAGCAGCACGGCCTTCCTCTTGATTCCGTCTTTTTAAAAGTTGACTGTTTTTCTATTACTGGCTCGGAAAGACACGAATTTGAAATATATTTCGTCGAATTATTATAAAAATTAATCAACTATATTATGCAATATTTCGGTATGATTTTGGAATTAACATCAAGCACGTATGGAAAGCATGGCTGGAGACGTGAAAAAGGTTTCAAAGTTGCGTTTCATTTGGATACGGATCGTTTTATTGTGCATTTAATTTTGAACACCTATACATTACTACTTTATCACGAAGTTTAGTTTGTAAAACTAACAACCACTGTTTTGCGACGACGTAAAATAAAATGTATTAATTAATCTAGGAACTCTTTCTTATCGCATATTTTCTGCTTGTGTAATGTGCGTTGGCAGTGCACCCATAATAGCCAACGTAATATTAACTTTTGTTCGTTCGTGCATCAGCTGATACAGGATTTTGTGAATGAGTAGTGTTCTATACTATAATATGCATGCTGTATAAATTAAGTGTGGGCTTTTCACGACAAAGTGAGTACTTTTTGAGAGCCCTGCTTAGGATAAACTTCGCATCATCTCTTCTTGTACGTAAAATGAACACTGGTATTGGTCGTATAATGTTATTCATACACTGTTCAAGCGAAACTGTGAAATTGTTAGGAACATGAAATTGTTATTAATATTCAAACTCTTATTATTATGTGCGTAAGATAAACTAACTAAATGAAATAAACCCGTTGTCCTCTAATTGAAACATCGTACTGTTAATAGTAACGTTCAACATTTGACTACTTTCTCTGTTTTGCTCTCCCATGAGTATTTCAATTAGTGCATATGTTAAAATGTACGCAATTGCGGACAGCGACTGTTTTTAAAAGTTTGATTTAAAAAGTAATTAATTAACCGTGAACAACGTATGCCAGGTAAAAAAAAAAACTTTATAGCAATACAGTGGAAGTGATGTGTGGCGAATCCTGATCGTTATTACTGACAACTTTGCAATGGAACAACTTCGCAGCAGGAGTTTTGGACTCCTAAGGCTGGACTCACGATAGTCCGTCGCATCCATCAGTCGTCCGTCCGACACTCATCTGTCTTCCGTTTCCGTCCGTTAGTTGAAAGAGATTCACAACATTCCGTCCGTCAATCCTTTTGTACGGCAAAATTTCATATGACAACTTAACATCGCGATATTTCTTTAGTTGGAGATATATTTTGGTTGGAAACACATTTTCAAGAAAGAAACATTTTGGAAAAATAATTATTTACGTAATAAAATCGTATACTTTTTTTTTACATTAAAATTTTTTGAATTTTCCACAAAAGGCCAATAAACACAGATCCACCGCCTTGCATTTTATTTCAAAGTGCGTATTCATTCACTATCTAAGGGATGTCGTCAGAAGGCAGTGGCTCATCCGTCCGTCCGTCGAAAGTTTAAATCCAGTAAACATTTGATGGATGGACGGATAGAAAAAAGTTGCCCTGCCATTGGTTGAAGATCACGTGACCGGACGGGCGGACGTCTAGCGGGTGCGAGGGACTATTGTGAGTCCAGCCTAAGAGGTATGGTCCACCTTCTGTGATACTTTCATGCACACAGACTTACTAACTTTGTGTGCAGACTGTACTCGTCCCGCCCACTCGAACCTTTCGCATATCCAGCCCCATTTTCTTAGAGTTGTCGCCTAGCGGAGCTGCAAATGCTTAGCGCCGATAAATTGATTAAAGCAACCGACGTTGGCGAGACACAAATATGGTCGGTCTAACTGCCCTGCGCAGATTTTCTTGAATATTGATGTTCTACAGTGGTCTCAACTGTTTTGCGAATGTTCGATTAATTTGTGTTGGCTGCACTCCATCTTTCGACGACCGTCTTTTTGAAGCAGCACTCGTGGCAGTGCGCCATGCGACGACGCTTCTATATATGCTATACATATTGTAAAACTCAACGTCTCTCCTGTCAGTGCGCTTATCACTCGAGAGCCATTTATCCGTTTTACGTGGTTTTTTTAATTTTTTATTTATAGCTGTGTACTCTGGTCAGGTTTTAGTATACTTTGTTACGTAAAGGGCCATTCCATGTTAAATAAGCCTAAGGTGAAGAAAATTGATTTTTAAAGAAATTTATTTTTCATGGCTGTTAAGTCAAGACAGATTGTATATTTCACAAAACTGAATTATTTTTGACTGATTTTGGAATACAACTGTCTTTGACATGTAAATACTGTGTGCACTGTGCTGAAGGCCTGTTTTAAAGGAAATCATGTTTCTTTTGGTAGCTCTGCCATATTTACAGTATTCAATTGTTTTCCTCCAAAATCATTTATTGAGGTTAAGAGAATGTTGACTTTTGTGTTCCTGGCAACATCAGTAGATTCAAGTAGGTAGTTTAGTATACACGGCTTCGTGAAAACTAACATGTGCTGTGTCACACCCGGAACAAAATTTGACAGTTAGTTTAAATATTTTACAGTTCAAATGTTTAGTTAATTTTCTATTTTGAGAAAGTCAGTTTAACAGCCCATGTTATAGCTCAGTTCATATTTCAGACTTTTAAAACTAAGTTTAATACTTTAAACAAGAGTTCCGGGTGTAACAAGATTATGCTGAGTGTGACACTATTATTGGTTAGGCCATACGGGGTTTTTATTGTTTGCCATTACAAGATATATTCTCTTACTTAATGCTTCATCATTTTTGCATGAATATATATAAAAGTTAGTAGTATTACAAGATTTTCTAAGCTGTGTGAACCTGAGACAAGTGTATGTATTATTGTGTTCCAACTCACTCTGCATTGTTATTTTATAACTAACCTATACTTAGTAAATTAAAAATTGAAAGTCATTATTTTTGTAACTCATCCTGATAACAAGATTTGTAGAGATAACTGAATGTTAGATTAGACAATTTTCTTGCCCTCTCTGGATCAGCATGTCACACAACTAGGCCCAGTAGTATGGAATGCAGCACGTTCATATAAATGCAAAGTTGATTCAGCCAAAGCATTTTATCAGTGTGCGAGTACTAAAGTTAAAGGCATTACCTGCTTTTCGTACTCAGAAATGATGTTCAAGGAAATGAAAAATTCTGGAATGAGTGTTGGAACAATCTTTTACCTATAGAAGGTACACTTCCAACGCTTTGATGATTTTTCTCTTCTTGCAGCAAAAACTGCTAAATCTAAGTTTAAAAAAATTGTGTTGTTTTCCGAGAATAAAGATGTGGCATGTTGCTCCAAAAAAATTGTTTGTTCAAGACAGATTCAGAAACCTAGGAAAACAGTGAAACTCCTCGTTCCACTCCCATTCCTAGAGTAGTTTTTTCTCACAGTAATCTTTAACCGGAGTTTTTGCTAAAGTAGAATTAGATAGCGCCAGTGTTTAATATAGGAAGGTCTACTTAGGCATTTGCCAAACGAATGTTGCTAAAGAAGGTGATGTACAAGTAATGTTTTTGAAACAGTATGGTGAAACAGGTAGACTGTATAAAACTGTTAAATTACATGTATCTTACGTAGCAGTGTTGCAGATATCTGGTATTGTATCTCCGCCAGACATTAGACTTCAAGGAGATCGCATGCTGTACAAACTTGACAATTGTTTCGGAAAATTACCTTTAAACAATCAGTCATCATTTCCTGTGTGATGTTTTGTCATTTTTTGCTGTTATTTGTTGTAAGCCTGTTACATATTGTTCACAACAGTACGCTAGTTTAGTAACTGATATTATTTTTAAATGTCATTTATTTTTTAAACTGTTACATTGTGACAACTTTGTGTAATACCATATATTTTATTAATGAATGTTTAATGTTAAAAATGTTTATAACATTTTATGATTTAGTATACGTTTAAGTTTAAGTAACTTCCGTTGTAAAAGATTGAAGAAAATCCTTCAATATCTTATTTATATTGCTCTCAGTCACACTCGAACTTTCTTGTGTCACACACGGACTTTATTTTAGGAAATCTACAGAATTAAAATTTTTACATATTTTAAACTTCTAGATGGTCCTATTATTATGCCAAACTTTCTACAGTAACATAAAAATTATATTTGATTACTAATTCAACCCAGTTCACAAAATTTTCTGTTTGTGTTGGCCTTCTTTAGAAAGCTGGCTCTGTCCATGTCTTACCCGGAACCACGTTTGTTTTCCCTGAAAAAATATGTTAACTTTTATTCTGAAAATTTGGCAGCTGTTTGTTAATGTTTCGTTAACATTATAAATACTAATAGTTCAGACACATTAATTTTACACATTTTATTTTATTGGTTTAGTGTTTGCAAATGTCACACCCGGATCTCATGGAATGGCCCTAAAGTAACATAAGGAATAAGCAGTGACAATAATAGTGAATCAAGTCGGAAAAAAAGTATGCCGCCAGCGCGCTCTCTTGCAATACGCTGTCTAAACCGTTAAAGATGGAACAATATCATACCGTAAAGAATTGTGTAAAAATTAAAATACCAAAAAAAAAACTCCGCGGTAGCATATATCTATCTATAACAGAGAAATACTAATAAGCGTTTATACCATTTAATTTCTCAATAAATAATTACGTAAAATTCAAGCTGTTGTTTCCCCATTAAATTCTGTAAAATTGAACCTTATTTAAAAAAAGAACCTAAATAATAATTCTGTAGTCCACGCGAGCGGAGCCGCGGCACAGCTAGTCGTACATAAATCAAACAAGTTTTGTACCAACCATTGACTCCGCGATACCATTACAATAAACAAGAAAAAAAACTTCGTAATCTAATTTATAAATTACTGAGGCCCTTCATATATGGCGCCCCGAGGGAGATTGATGTTTAAATTAATTAAATATTTGCCAGCCACTTTACCACGTGAATGATTTGTTGTAGTTCCGCATTAATCGCTGGACGCCACTACTGAAAACAAGACATGTAAATATATCATTGTACGAAATATGTATCGTTTAACACGTATGCTTGAACATACTGTATAATGCAATGTAGTATTAAATAAAAGTACCATAAAATGACATTATCGTGGCTACAGGTTTGTGTATCAGTTTAGTAGGTTATATAACTGAACCAATTTACTATGGCTTAGCTAACATCATGGATGATATAGCTACCACTTAAGTAACGTACCTGGCTAACTATATGTTCGTTGAAATAACGCAAAGGTCTCTCGTAGCACGACTAACTCTCAAAGTACGCGGCGTTCGATGCAAATATTGATTCAGTCGTGCTTTGAATAAAGGCCATACTTATGCCTTTGTTTTTCCCAAACGCTACATCCAAAAAGTCGAAGTCTGTCTGTAGGACGGGAAAGAGCTGCATCTATTTTATTTCCTGTGCGCCGTTTCTTGCCATGCTGTGCGGCGCGGCAGACGGCCTCTACCACTCACTGGCTTCAGAAACGCCGCGTCTGTCGGACAGCACTTCAAAGCGGGCTAAAAATGGCGGAGATAGCCGTCCACCGACTACTCCCTCGTTCTGGCAATCGCGCGAGAGCAGGCAGGCGAAGAGAACTCGTGTGGTCACCCGGAGAGCTCCGGCCATTCTCAAGTCTATGTCCAACTTCTCAATTATTCATGTAAACTTTTTTAATTACCCTAGTTTTTTTTTTCATTTTCTTTTATTTGGCACTGTACATGCCGGTGAAACCACGTCCCCAATTTAGGAGGGTGCAAGTTTTTCGTGGCTCCCTTGTGAGGGGTGTTGGGTAGGGGAGGATGGGGGAGCAGGTATCTATGTATTGAAACTTTTTTTGTGAAATCATTGTTTGCGCAAATACGCGTATTTCGGTAAATAAAAGTTATGCAAATATGACTTTTTGCCAGAAAAGGTACTAAAGAACTAAACAATTATCTATGTCCGTATCTTTTTATTTTTATCATATGAAGTGTATTTTCGGAAGAAAAAAAAGTCGTGAAAATGGTGAAATATAGCATTCTTAAAGCTATCCTATGCAGTTTTCTTAAGCGGCAAGATAAACGTACGATTATACGCGCGTAGTTTAATCTGTGGGCTTTCAAGGTGTGTAATTAAGTCCCACGATTACAGATCTAATATGTACAGTAAAGCATCACGACGGAAACATTGCACGCCTTGCGCGTAAGCGCGATGAGGCGCTTACTGTCGCGATGCGTGTTATTGTCGCCCGTATCGCTTCCTCGCTTCTTGGCCTTGAACGCGCAATTGGTACTATTAAAATCATTTTGGTGCGAGATATAACCTAAATCACATACTGCATAAATTGCAAGGTGTTCCACTCCAAGCCAAACCCAGGTTTCCGTAAATAACTTTAACATTAACCAAGATATTGAACGAAATTTTCAACATACCTACTTTGCGTTGTGTGAAATTTGATAACATCCACGTCCTAACAACACTGAATTCGACGCTCCACATTGAAGTCGTTACAACGAAATGAGATCGCGAAATGCGCCATTCCGTTTTGGATCGTGGCGTGGTGTCTCTGCCAGCGGTTATTTTGCCTCGTGACCGCCAGGGAGAAGCCAGACACTCCGCCGTGGTGCACATATCGGCAGGTAGCTGTTGCTTTGCCTCGTGGCTGGAAATGGGTGTTAGCTTGCGCGTGGTGACAATGTAACTGTTATAGATTACATAATAGGAAAGACGTGCCTCGGTATACTGCGGAGCGGCGTCTCTTCCTTGTCCGTACGTGCAGGAAAACGGACTTTGACTCAGCCATGTCAACAGATATTCCGGGAAAAGTTTGGAGGTAGGCATGCACTGGGTAAGTCCACCATTTGGACTCTGGCGAAGAAACTCGAGGTCAAGGGGACGTTGCTGGGCACGAATGAATGGCGTCGTACAAAGATGTCACAGGAAACTGTCGAGTATGTAGAGTTCCGACTACTAGCCTCTCCAAAGAAGTCGATGTGGCGACTTTCTCAGGAAACCGGATTGTAGAGCACTTTTCATCGTCCAGCATATAAACAAAAGTGAAGCTCCATACTACCGTATCTCCGTCGTGCACAAACTCAAGGAGCCTGACAAAGTGCAACGTGTGGCTTACTGTCGCTGGCTGCAGACACTCGTCCACACAAGTTCTAGTATTATGGATTATTCACTTTTCCCGGCGAAGCTTGGTTTTACCTATCTGCTTATGCAAATTCTTAAAAGTACCATCTTTGGGCCAGTGAAAATCCCCATGCGTTACATCAAAAATATATCCATTCAGAAAAGTGTGGTGTTTGGTGTGCAACTTCTCGCCGGCGCATAATTGGTACACTTTTCTCCGAGAGAACTGTCACGACTGATGCATATATGGACATCTTCAACACCTGCATTAACTAATGAGGCGATGAGGAACTAACCATTGGCCACTTCCAACAAGATTGTGGTGCAACCCATACATAAAATCTTAGCATGGCAGAATAATGTCGAATGTATGCGAACTGGAAATGGTAGCTCTGTATTTTGGAGAAATATGATGGATTATTACTTACATCTGTAAATGAAAAGGAGCTGAAAAACTACAGAAAATACCTTAATATGAGTTTCATTGTTAGTTGGCAAAGCGAACACTCCGTCTTATGACTGAGGAACTACTGTGTGTGTCGTCTTTCGTGCTCTGTGAATGCTGGCGGAGGAACACTGACTTACTAATTACTGCCAATTGACAGCTGTTGCCTCCCTCGAACTGAACAGCTGTTTTAATAGCGTACTCGTCTGCCTCCCCGCGTGGCTCTGTCCGTCAGCTCTAAACCTGATCTGTGTTGAGCGTCCGCCCGTATTTCGCATGCTTCACTGTTCTGATTGTTTGACGATGGCAGACGAATCTTTTTCGCCCCCTTTCCTCTTCCTCTCTTCTCTCGCTTCCAGTTTTCTCCAGATTATATTAAATTAAAATAATGAAATTCCTCAAGAACGCAGCAAAGGGCGTTTAATTAACCCGAATTCAGCTCTGTTAATGGAGCCGTGGCTCATTTGCGCTGGAACTAATTCGTCAAATGCGTTCCATCATCTTTCATAACTGAATTATTTTTCTCGCTCGCGCTGCCTTTATTGTGGAAGTACTCTCTTTTTCGCCGCCTTGTGTTTATGGGAAAGTCAACGTACTGCGCTTAATTAACTGCTCTTAATTTTCTGCCTGAGCTTTTAATTACTTCCGAGGACATTGCAGAATATAAAAGAAGTGTATAACTGAAAAAAAAAAAATTGTGTCAGTTCGTACAAATATATTTTGCTGGAGAATCTCCTTCAACATTGATTTCAGTGCCTGTATACTCTGTGCGTTCATTTTTACGATAGCGAATTTAATTTCTTTCTATCATATACTTTTTAATTTCATCGCACTACACAATGACGTCTGGTGTAAATTGCTCTTTTGTTTTTGGTGTCTAATATACATAAACATTTGTCGTGTTCCTTTCTCCGCACGAGTACATTTGCTAGAAAACCCGCGAAATGTTGTTCCGTCTCTATAAATAAACACTTAATTTCATCGGGGAGCAGAACAAGAACCGTGCGTTTGTTTCGCCATGTTTGTCAAAACAAAGATGGAGACTGCACATCATGTAAACATACACGTTAACCTTGCTCCACTTAATTTTATGTTACTATACATAATATTAGTAACTTGACCGTATTGGAACGTACACAAAATAAACGCGTATTATCGATACATGCTACAATAAATAAGGCCACCTTTGAAGCACTTGTGCTCCAGACACTGTGCAGTTGAGTTGAGAGGTTTGGGCGGCTCTTAACAACGAGGTCTTGAGAGACGATGAGGGTTGAAAGAGGTGAGGATGGAGCAGCGCTGGAATGCAAGGGCGGGGGATACGGGAGATCCCCAAGAAAACCCGCCCACCAGCAGCATCGTCCGGCACGATTCCCACTTGCGAAAATCCGGGAGTGACCCGACCGGCGATTGAACCCATTCGCCTTGGTGGGAAGCTAGCAGTCTAACCGCTCAGCCACCGCGGCCCCTACAATGTGCAGTCGATGGCGCAAGATTGGCTAAAAGTAGAATGACGTATCGGGTACACTGATGTTTCTGCATGCGGGATCGAAACAACACAATAGCGCATTGCAGATGTGACGGAATTCTACTTTTGTGCTCCCGTGCATTAATTGCTTATCTTAACATATAGAGAATTTGATCAACTTAAAATGTGACTTGTACATATTTAAGCTAATGTTCGTTGCTCTTGATACTTATTCCTTACGTATTCCTGGGGCTGCGGTTGTTGAGCGGATAGACTGCTCGCCTCCCACCAAGACGAGAATGGGTTCAATCCCCGGCCGAGTCACTCCCGGATTTTCGCAAGTGGGAATCGTGCTGGACGATGCCGCTGGTCAGCGGGTTTTCTTGGGGATCTTTCGTTTCCCCCGCCCTTGCATTCCAGCGCTGCTCCATCCTCGCCTCTTTCCACCCTCGTCGGCTCTCAATACCTCGTTGTTAAGAGCCGCCCAAATCTGTCAACTCAACAACTTAACTACACCTACGCATTCCTTTATTCACCAGTCAGTTGCCGCCGCTCCTTGGCAGAATTTTTAAACGAATAACGTTTCACTTATTAAAATCATCGCTTACTTAGAGTAAATATCGTCAGAATGGCTCGGATGAGGGAAAACTTGGAAAAGTCAGGAAAGTATCACAGAAATGTATGTGAGGCCGGGGAGTTGAGATAAAATGGTTGGAACTGTTTTAACAAAATACTAATTCTGTATTCTAGGACGTCTGCTGCATGATATCTCACGAATCGTACTGTGCATTATTTTGATGTGCCCGACCTATGTAGAAAGATTTAAAGCTTGGGCAATATATATATATATATATATATACTTTTTACTTTTTTATAGGAAGGATTATACATATTTTAATGGTTGAGTTGTTTTTCTTATTGCTACTGTTAGGCATAGTGGAGAATTTATTTTAGGTAGAAGCTTAGGATTCTGCAGATAAAACATTAACTTAAATAACCATTTGCACACTTGTAATTGTTCTTGGTTAATAGTTGTATT
This sequence comes from Clitarchus hookeri, assembly GCA_002778355.1. Taxonomy (NCBI): domain Eukaryota; kingdom Metazoa; phylum Arthropoda; class Insecta; order Phasmatodea; family Phasmatidae; genus Clitarchus; species Clitarchus hookeri. Next base: position 1,495,228 of record NQII01000076.1, on the reverse strand, counting down.
GTAAATGTAATGTTTTACCTTTGTATTCTGACTTTTCGAGATCTGAGAAAGCTAGTATTCCACCTGCCTCTCACCTTATTTTCACATGCCAACTTTGTATTTAATTTCTGTTGTTTTTTCTAAGCATTTTAAAAACATTTTTTTAAAATGAAAGGCATTGGTAAAGGAAGCTATATTGTAGCTATCCACAAAATAAATGTGCACTTTTTGTGACAATTAAATAAACATATTTATAATTGTTGACAGGCATGTTGTTTAGAGAAGAGTAATATGATTCACGGAAAAGTCAGAGAATTTGTTATAAGGACACTGCTAGCCACCCTGTAAGTACTCTACTGTGTAGTACACGCTGTAAAACACTTTCTAAGGTCGTGCTCTTTTAAAGCAGTGTCAGCACGAATACCTCAAGCGAAGCCAAGTTTGGCTTACCCGAGGGCCAGAAGAACCGTTCCCAGCCGGTCTGAAGAAAGGGTAGAGAAGCAGCAAAGTGTGGCTAGAGAAACGACGGAATGCAGCGATAGGTGAAACGAGAATATCCCGAGAAAACCCTCAATCTATCGGCAACATCAGCCACGCTTCCTGCGTGCGAAAAAAAAAAGAACATGGTTCCGCCGGGGGTTTAGCCAACGTCCTTAGTTTTCTGGTTTGTTATGGACCTGCCTCTCATGCCAGATTTTTGAGAATGTATTTCAGACAAGATTTATTGCACCGCAAATATAACATCAGGACACAGTCTGGCTCTCCAATTTTTTTTATTGCCGGAACAGTAACGAAGTTAGTCTTGAAGTAAGTGAGGTTATTGCGGATTGCGTGGTACCGTTGGAAAGTTGGCCCCATCCGCACGTATTCTTACCCGGGATTGGCAAGCGGACTTGCAACGAGGTAGCTTCTGAATTCGACACCTGGTACAAACAATTTGAGTGTTTTTTTGCTTCCACACATAATTACGTACAATTTAAATTCGGGGTTAGTCGTTTAATAATGTTGCCTGCTTAGAGATATTTCGCGTTTAAGGCTTAGAAGCAAAGATAGCCGTAAGGGTGACAATGCCACACGCATCAAATGCGCCATCGTCGCTAAACGCAAGGCTCTGGACTGGCGTACAGTGTTTTCGCCGTGTTGCGTATACCTATGGGATTTTTAAGTGACGACCATGTAATTTTATTGATGGAAAGTCTGTAACAGATTACATATAAGCTCCTATACTCTATTCACGGTAAAGTGAGCACTTTTGGAAGCCCTCTAATTTGGAATAATAGTCAATAAATATATTTCATTTTAGCCCTAGGCATTAACTTCCGAGTGTGGTGGAATATACACACTGTGTTTATTACTTATNATAAATATATTTCATTTTAGCCCTAGGCATTAACTTCCGAGTGTGGTGGAATATACACACTGTGTTTATTACTTATATGGCAATATTTATTTTAAAAGGTTGTTAAAGGATAAAAATGGCTGAAAGAAAAAAGTAACTAGGGCCTCAAAAGTGCTCACTTTACCGTGAACAGCCTATATCGTAGTTTCGCTTGTGTCTGGCTATTATTTTTTAAGCTGAAACAGTCTGAAAATACCTCTTTTAACAATGTTGGATGGTCAAAAAATAATGTTTATAACATGCGGGATATCTTGAAAGTACACTATTCCGTCCTCGTAGGTAGACATATTGGGGTCACTTATAATAGTTTCATTGAAGGAAAAAAAAAAGTATTTCAAACATGGTGTAACGAAGTTGAAGAGTCAGGTATACATTGACGTGCCCTTTCCAAACTCTAACTGGAGGCCACGGCTTCTGAAGAGTTTAGACTGTCATATTTCANAAGTATTTCAAACATGGTGTAACGAAGTTGAAGAGTCGGGTATACATTGACGTGCCCTTTCCAAACTCTAACTGGAGGCCACGGCTTCTGAAGAGTTTAGACTGTCATATTTCAAATTTTAGTAGTTATATTTTTTCCACAGANCAAATTTTAGTAGTTATATTTTTTCCACAGATTTCTCCTCCTTCCAGTTGACCAGGAACATTTTAGGGGAAAGAGGGGGATGGGAGGGAGGACGGCAGACATGAAAGGAAAATGGCTGCCCCTGATGTATAATGACTGATGGAGATATTTTTATTTCATGAACAGCTACTTTCTTACCAGATTTAAAGCAATAAGCTATTTATTCAAAGATTAAGCAATTGCTTGGGACTGGAAGATTCCGCGAACTCATTTCAGGACAAGCTAGACTCCATACACATGTGCATTTTCTGTTATGTTTGCAATCGGATTGTAGTTTATTAGAAACGCCCGCGTGAACTCTGCGCCAATAACAGACATGCAAGGCGACAAGCGCCGAATCCCGCGCCACTTGGTCTGATATGAAACTCGCTACACACTGGGGCAACAGCCATTGAACATACATCTGAGGCTCGATGATACATAGGCCAGTGGAGTCTAGCCTACAGGTCGTTTAAAACGCGACATTTTCGTTTCCCTAGCAATAGCCTAAATAGTCAAAACTACCTCTAGTATTCTAACAACACAAATGGGAGAATTGACAGGCGTTACTGTAAACTTNTAGCCTAAATAGTCAAAACTACCTCTAGTATTCTAACAACACAAATGGGAGAATTGACAGGCGTTACTGTAAACTTGCCACTTGCGGACTTGATCAGAGGCGTCCACAACATGAAATTAAGAGGGCGTGGTACATACATAAACACTAAAAGCATTGATAAAAATTTACAGGTTTTTGGAAGCAAATATAGGAAAACTAAGCAGTGGCAACCCTATATCATATTTTTCACTAACTTTGTGAGCAAATATTTCGCCAGCTTGATGCATTACTGTCGAGATATTTATTACGCCGTAAATTTGTACGTTTTACTGCGNTAGCCTAAATAGTCAAAACTACCTCTAGTATTCTAACAACACAAATGGGAGAATTGACAGGCGTTACTGTAAACTTACCACTTGCGGACTTGATCAGAGGCGTCCACAACATGAAATTAAGAGAGCGTGGTACATACATAAACACTAAAAGCATTGATAAAAATTTACAGGTTTTTGGAAGCAAATATAGGAAAACTAAGCAGTGGCAACCCTATATCATATTTTTCACTATCTTTGCGAGCAAATATTTCGCCAGCTTGATGCATTACTGTCGAGATATTTATTACGCCGTAAATTTGTACGTTTTACTGCGNCGAGCAAATATTTCGCCAGCTTGATGCATTACTGTCGAGATATTTATTACGCCGTAAATTTGTACGTTTTACTGCGGCGCAACATATTGCGCTAAAGGAATGTATCATCCCGTAAAACCATTTGCACACAAAGTAGGCAGGGACTGTTGTTTGGAATTGTCCTCTCCTGATTTGTCTATATTGGCTTCCAGAAACCTGGGAACTCCAATTAACGTGTTAAGCGTCAGTTTATGTACCACACCCTCTTAATACTCGTAGGACGGAATAGTCTATGGAGGAAGTAAGCGAATTGTAACAATTATCATAAAAGGCAAACTAGAGAAAGTGTTCGCTTCCTCATTCCAACCACTGCCGCTGCAAGGTCGTCTTCTTCGTCTGGGTTAATGAATTTTAAAATTCCCACCCTGACTCCTTTCGACAGAGTGGGGATGGGGAAGTCTTTTTATTTTTCTCATTTTAAGGGAGAGGGAGGAGGCGGAGTTTATAGTTAGTTCCCCTCATTTGCTGTTGGCGAGTAGGGGGGCGTGAGTAGTTGTGACCCAACCCTCTCTGGCACCAAGAGCAGACCTCATTAAACCGTCGAGGGAATTAAGGGTGGCTATAACTCAGTCAGGGGAACTACGTTTGCCATGTCTTCTCTTACTCCTCCATGAGAGAGATAATGAAAACTTGCCCCTTCTTGGTAGAAAATTTCCTCCACTTCCTTTCCCTCGCTTTCTCGTTAATAAAACTTTCACCTGAGAAAATTAATCTCGTCAAACCTGCTATGATATTCGCGGGCAGTTTAATTTCATGTGGATTTTTTCCCACTAATTGTATGCTGGTGGTGGGTAGGCTAACCAGTGTGCAAGGTAACACTACCAACAGTTTTGATTGCATCGGGGCAATTCTCTGCTTTTTTGGAAAATGTCCCATGTCCACTGACGACTTTGATAGGTTGTCCCAGTGTGTCTTCTTCTATGTTTTGTCTATCTTATCCTGCAGTAATTGCATTTATATGCCCTGTGCAGCTTATGGCGGAAAACTTATGTGGCGAGAATAATAAACTTAAGGTAAAGTGTGCTGAAAGCAAACTAAACTAAGGCGTAATCTGCGTGAATTTTGTCAATAGCCCAGTAGGGAAAGTAATTTATCATTGCTGTCATATTTTAGAACGTTGATTTAATTGGAGTTATGAACATCCTTTTCATAATGTGGGTGTACTTACTTGCTAACCTGCCCTAATCTTGTATCTAAAAGCCGGCACACTCATTGACTTACCCGGTATCCAAACGCGGTACCTTTGTACGAGTGTAAAGTCTTACTGACCTATGCTACACACAATAAATACGTCTAAAAGGCAAAATTTCTAAAGTCAGGCGTTCTGCATTTTTTTTAAATGTTGAATTAATTTTTTTTTNTAAATACGTCTAAAAGGCAAAATTTCTAAAGTCAGGCGTTCTGCATTTTTTTTAAATGTTGAATTAATTTTTTTTTTTGTAGTTTCCATATTAAGTCTTGTCTTTAGAGTGCCTGTTACTGTATCTCAACCCCCACCCCCCCTGCAACCTAGACCATTTATTTTAAGAAATTTCATCACATTTTATGTGCTATTTTGTTACGTAATCTAACATCGATACGTGGNCCTAGACCATTTATTTTAAGAAATTTCATCACATTTTATGTGCTATTTTGTTACGTAATCTAACATCGATACGTGGACATCACGAGCATGTTATTACTATAACGCAAAGCACTTATTATAATAGCGATCTCAGCCAGCTGACAACTTCATAAAGGTATGCTGAAAAAGAACAGAACTTGTAAACACTTACGCGGATGTATGTCTGCGGTGTTTTACACATAGAAGAATGCGCTGCAATACAACAGACAGCAGTACAAAATTTATTGTTTTTTATCGCCATTATCTTGAATTTATGGGTGTGGCCATTGCCAAGTAAGGGGCCGCGGTGGCTCAGCGGGAAGTTTCATAGCAAAATAAGCATTTACTTCCGAAGTGTGAGGTATTTTCAAGTGATGAAACATGTGCTGTTTGTTAGCCACACTCAACTGTCGCCAGAAATTTTAAACACTCGTTGAATAGGTGGAGTTTTTTTATAGAACGTGGTGTGCTGTGTTTCCGGCGGAGGCGTGATCCCAACCACCTCCACATTATCGCATTGTTATGCGCGGCTGCTTCACCTCCGTTGCCTTTCTTCTCCCTCCTCTCGGGCGGACTTACACAGAAAAAAGTCTAATGTTGTACCAACAGTATTAATGCTACTACAACAGTATTTTTTTTTNCTCGGGCGGACTTACACAGAAAAAAGTCTAATGTTGTACCAACAGTATTAATGCTACTACAACAGTATTTTTTTTTTCATTTGTGAACCATCAGTAACTAATGTTGTTGTTAATGTAAAATACTGTTATTTTTAATGTAAAATACTGTTATGTTATTAATGTTGGTGTAGCATTAAGAACTTTTGTAAAAACGTTGCCTCTTTACTGTACTGTCAACTTTAAGGTACTGTCAACTTTAAGGTGGTGTTTATGTNCTCGGGCGGACTTACACAGAAAAAAGTCTAATGTTGTACCAACAGTATTAATGCTACTACAACAGTATTTTTTTTTCGTTTGTGAACCATCAGTAACTAATGTTGTTGTTAATGTAAAATACTGTTATTTTTAATGTAAAATACTGTTATGTTATTAATGTTGGTGTAGCATTAAGTACTTTTGTAAAAACGTTGCCTCTTTACTGTACTGTCAACTTTAAGGTACTGTCAACTTTAAGGTGGTGTTTATGTNTACTTTTGTAAAAACGTTGCCTCTTTACTGTACTGTCAACTTTAAGGTACTGTCAACTTTAAGGTGGTGTTTATGTTGGCGCAAAACAAATTTTATGATGAATTGATGTTAACATTTGTGTTAAAATTTTCTTGTATTTTATTTGCATTAAATTACGTTCATATGTAAAATAAATTGAGTACAATTACTTTTTCACACAAAAAAATTTATATTACCAACAAAATATGACCGTGTTTGAAATAGAATAAGCGTCTCGAATGCTTGACGTTCGCCACTTCATGAAAACTAACCTTCTACCAACTGCTCTATTCTAATATGTCTGTCTGTGTTTCATATTGTGGTTATTCAGTACAAAGTAACGACAAACTGCTGTTCTCTTTCGTTATGTGAAAATACTTTATGATTTATAATATATATATATATATATATATATATATATATGCATATTTTGCACGTGTAAAATGCTTTGTAATGCTTGATAACTGGTCTAAGCTACATTTAGTTGTCATATTATGTTTTAAAATCTAAATATAGTGGTTTAATGTTAAGAGGTTATCGCTGTTCACTACTATCCGCAATTTTACAACGCCAAATACGTGTAAGCTTGTGTTGGTTCCACATTACTTTAATGTCGCAGTAACAAAANTATCCGCAATTTTACAACGCCAAATACGTGTAAGCTTGTGTTGGTTCCACATTACTTTAATGTCGCAGTAACAAAATTTTTTTTCCTGTTATTTTTTTTAGCATAATGCAACATTTGGTTAGGGCAACATTACTTAGAGGCTTTACTAACATCAGCACTTCAACAGTAGNATTTTTAGCATAATGCAACATTTGGTTAGGGCAACATTACTTAGAGGCTTTACTAACATCAGCACTTCAACAGTAGGTGTATTTGCATTATAGTAAAATAAGACTTAGTAAATGGTTAGCATTATTAACTTTTTCACAAAATTATTTATTTTACTACAACATAGACGTTTAAATAAATGCCATAATAGTAATTTTTTGTTGCAAGAACATAATATTTTTTTCTGTGCAACGTAATTCTCCCCACAATGACATCACCGGTACCCCATTCTGGGGAGGCGGAGCTACCACGTGGTTTGCGATGATACTATCGGGAAACGACGTGGAAGCCATTGCGCGAATTTTCTGATCGTCATCTCCTTCTGCGCGACTCAACTTGCGAAGAACCTTCTGCAAGAGCTCACCTCAGCTATATAAGCCGNCTGATCGTCATCTCCTTCTGCGCGACTCAACTTGCGAAGAACCTTCTGCAAGAGCTCACCTCAGCTATATAAGCCGCGGCGTGCCATTAGTACCGGGTGCGTACGACGTTAGAAGATGACGTGTGACTGCGCAGTGATCACTAAGTGCAGTGCGCGTTCATTGGGACGTCGGGCGACGCCGCAGGGACCAGCAGGTGCAGCGTGTGGCTATCGGGNCTGATCGTCATCTCCTTCTGCGCGACTCAACTTGCGAAGAACCTTCTGCAAGAGCTCACCTCAGCTATATAAGCCGTGGCGTGCCATTAGTACCGGGTGCGTACGACATTAGAAGATGACGTGTGACTGCGCAGTGATCTCTAAGTGCAGTGCGCGTTCATTGGGACGTCGGGCGACGCCGCAGGGACCAGCAGGTGCAGCGTGTGGCTATCGGGGCAGCAAGAAACCGGGACAACAAATTATTTTCGTGTAATTTATTCTGTGGAAAATATCGAAGCATCTCAATCACAAATCAGCTTACATAAATAAATAAATAAAATGCTTCACTATGAATATCACACCAGTACTTTATTCCATAGTTAATTAAACTAATTGGTCAGTCAAAAACAGCTTAACTGACTTTTAGTGATCAGTGCCTCACTGATTGATATAATTGATTTGGGTTGAGAGTGTACACGACTGGGTTATATTTATTACAGACGCAGACTCTTTAATCATCCTCTGTGCGTCTAGAAAAATATATGGTTCTATCATAATACACCGGGGCTATCAGTAACTGAACGCTTTGTACGTACACAGACATGCAAAACAAGTCAAGGGCGGCAGTGCCCAGACCTTAACTGTGCTCTGACATCGCGCGTGTGCGTGTTAGTCGTGCCATTGCATTGCACCCCTTCATGAACTAAACGTAGACCCACAACGATAGGATATTCAAGCAGAATAATGCACTGTGTCATCAGCCCAACTTGTCCAGAATCGGTTAGAGGAGCATTCTAGAGAATTTCGATGACTGCTGTGGCTACCACGTTGTTCACCCGATGTGAAACCCCATCCAGCAATTATGGACCTTGGCTGGGCGATCCATTCTCACCTAAGATCCTGCACCTACAAATAGCAGGGAGCTGTGGGTAGCTGTCCAGACGACATGGGTCAATATCTCTCCACAGGTGTTTCGTCGACTTGTGAATCGATGCCCCGCCGAGTTGCTGCACTTCGCCGTGCTAGAGGAGAGCCTACACGGTACCAGCCCATATCCTATGACTTTTGGCATGCCAGTGTATGGTGTTGCGTTCGCACACTGAAACGTTGGAGGAAATTAAGAAATATTTGTAAGAGAGCTCATTCAGTGCCACAGAATAGTTTTCTCATAATTCCCCCTCTGTCAGTTAACACTCTGCTTGTACATGATCCAAGGCGAGATCTTAGAACTAACGTATCAAAAGCTGATGCTCTGACTGATTAGTCCAACAAATATGGCAAGTGCTGAGGACGCAACAGGAAATTTAATATAAGAGAGTTCTAGCAATACAGTTATATTTCTAAGAGTCTCATAGTGTCATGTGGTTGACGCTTTTTAATATGTTTGCAATTATTTTTCAATTTTTAAGTCCACAATGTTTTGACCATGTTGTGTTTCTTGCATCTGTAAATGTAATAAATTTAATTTTATTTATTTTTTAGTATCGCGTGAGATAATACAGACTGGAATCAGTTTATTCTGGTTTGAGGAATTCTGTAAAGTAGTTCTGTATATAATAATAAGATCGGAGTTTTAATATTAAATATTAACAGTAATTTATAAAGAGATATAGGTAAACACAATATTGTAAGGACACCACCACCACCACCACCACCGCCGCCACGTGAACCAGGTAATGGCTAAAATTTCAGGAACAGTCTTTATTCCTCTCCTACTTACGTAGACCGAACTTTTTTTACTCTCTCTCTCTCTCTCTCTCTCTCTCTCTCTCTCTCTCTCTCTTGTGACTACGAACTCCACTGCAAACGACGTACTTGGTCCAGACGTTCGTGAGATCTGAGCAGGTGGACTCGGATCCAGACGTCTCTCGCCCGACTAAGCGGAACTTCAACGCCGCTCTTGCCCCGATCTCGCGAGGGGGTATCCATCCCGGCTCCGGTTCGGATGCTGGCCCGCCGGATCAACCCATCCGGTTCGATCCGCCTCGATGGAGCAGCGACCCACCTACCCTGCCCTCCCCAGCCTCCCATCATCTCGCATAATTCCATTACGCGGCACAAATATTTGCGCCCCTCTTAACGAACCGGAATCCTTTGTACTCGCGTTCTCTTCCCCTTCCGTGCTTCATTCGCAGCGCTCGGTAGCGTGCGTGCCCCCTCCCCTCCGTAATTTCTTTTGCCGCTCAGCTCACGCTGTTTGAGCCCAGAATTCACCCTTCTACCCCCTTTCTTCCCTCGAGACCAGTCATCCATTTGATTGTCCCGCCCGCTTGCAAACTCGCGGGACAAACACGCACGAAATCGGTTATCTTTCGCCTACGTATAACCGATTTCTCTTCACAAAGGTGGGCTTGCGACCAGTTTGGTGCACGTAGGCCTAAAGATGTCCTCATCAAAACATGCACATAAAAAAAATATATATATATATAATTCGCTGAGAACGTACACAAGTCCTGTGTTCAACCAGTCACGCATGATGTAGTAAGTAAATAAAATTATTCAGAGATCATTTTTAAATGCTTGAAAAGAAAATCGAAACAAACTTTTTCGCTCCAGCAGAAATTTTCGAGATGAATACATATAAATTACTTGTTACTGTTTTTATTTTCTCCTGCAATTGTATTGGCTGGATACCTTTATACACTTATACACGTTCACTTTTCGTTCGTGGCTGCTTCGTACACTACACGTAAGTTACACGAGTTATAGGGCATATAAATATGCGTTAAAGTGGTTTAATTCCTAATGCACAGTCTTGAAAACCAATATTGGAGGAACTGGGTGACAGCACTTAACAATTATAATTATATCGAACACTCTAGAATTGTAGTTTAAAAAGGGGAGCAAATGAAAATGCATCAAATGAATGTGTCTGAGCAATTAATTATTCTAACAGAAATGTTTACAAGAACGATTTACACGATTACTTTCTGCCATGTTTTCCATAATTTCATTCGACTGACAGCAGTGACCGTCAGAATGCTGGATTCATCGCATTGTTATATGGATATGTTCCAAGCTCTGCAACGTCGACCGGAAGTGACACGTCTGTCTGAAGGATAGCGCATGAGGTGTCTCTATACACTCTGTGTCTATTTACATGCACAAACCTACACGCCTATACACACAAGCCAATATGTTTTTATTTTAGTTGAAACGTTACTGCTTCGCGCATGTATTCTCTTTAATAAAATATTTTGTCACTGTAAATATAATGAAGGAAATTGTACCAATCTGTGAAAAATGAACAAAAGAATCAGCGAAAAACTGCGGGATGCTTCAGTGTTACAATTTGTGTGGTTTTTCTAATGACTAGCTATGAATCGTACCGCTTCAAGTAGTTGATTACCTGTGCACTTCTCTCATTCGCCAATAAACACACACATTTATTTGAATTAAGAGTAACTCTTACTCCATTGATTCTGACAGCATTGGTTCTTGTTGAGTATATTTTTAGTGTAAAAAAATTTCACACCTTGAGTTCGGTACAAATTTATATACATTCAATTCAAACGTTTAGTGATTTGCTTGTATTAATCGCCACAGGAACATCGGCATGTTAGTGTGCGTATTCCCACTTACCGCATTTATTCACTACGCAACACCCAACACCATTAATTCACTGTACAGTGTTAATTCTGGGCTGGGTGCCAGCCAGTATCGTGCCGAGTTAACAGTGTTCCAAAAACATATATCGCATTCCTTTTAGTGTTAATGCGTTTTTTTGTTGAAGAAAATTATTATTGATAAATGTGATATAGTTTTCCTTGTAAGAATCTGGTGAGAACTACGTATACAATAATTATTTTATTATGCTAACTAGCGTTGCCCATGTCCAGAAACACTATGGTCGTGAAAATGTTTAGTTGATAGTGATTGAAGGAATGCAATGAGAAAATTTGCATTTGATCAAATATAGGATTTCTCATTACTTTTTCACACGAAAGAACATGTTTTAGTATATGGAAATTTTATGGAGTGGTGGGTAGATGACATTTGAAATGAGTGGGAAGGGTATATTGCGTACTTTGCTCTCGCTTCTTATGGAACGTACCCCCGAGGCACTCTGCGATTTATTTTTAGTCGTCTTTTTTCTTCTTCCCTTGGTGTTTTCTTTCCTAAATGTTTAATTGCTTGAATCCTTCGACTGTGCGCCAACCCCGTCCTGTTGCTTGGTTTTATCCACCCAGATTTGCATTCCTAAATAGACAGACAAATTGACTTTGGCGAATGACGTTAATTACGCCGCGCATTTCCCCCCAACATAAAAAGCAGCGGAGAATCGCATTAACTTCCCCTGCGAATATTTCTCTTCCTTAGAGTAGGGGGTAGTTATGCCGCGCTCCGGGAAAAGAGGGGTGTCGTTAAGGGGCGTGTTTCAGATATAGAAGGTCTTCAGCAACAGCCTTTCTGTGCCATTGACTTATTCTGTGGGAGTAACCTGAATATTCTTCCGTTCACTGAAAAAATTAATTCAGACCTTATATACCTGAGCAAATGTTTTCTGCGGTTGCGGTTACATTGTAAGCATTTTTTATTTTTTTATTTTTTATAGTTTTAGCCGCTTATAAATGCGCTGCATAGTTCCTTTTCCTGCTTACTGCTCATCCTTCGGACGTTCCGCCGCAAGTAAAATTGAACATTGCCATGGACTTAATGAGTAGTATTCCATCTTCATAAACATAAAAATGTTACTGATATACCATTTCTTTTGTCAATGATTGTAAAATATAAAGGAAGCCGTTTCGGTGGCCGTTAGAGTTGAGCAGTTCAGTTTTATAGGTTTTTCGCAATAAAATGGCCGCTTTTGAAACACAAAGTTGGGATTTGCCTTTCCCTGATTTTGTATCCGTCCGCCATAAGAAAACTGTTATTGCAATGCAGGGGATTTATTAATACGCCGATTAACTGCAACTGTGAAAATAATAGGACATTTAATGTGTTATAAACATACTGTTTAATATCATACAAACATACTCATTCTTACTATTACGTGAGTAAATTCAACAGAAACTAAATTGAATACATTTTCCGTCCACAGATTTAAATACTACACTTATAATACGCCTTAAAAAAATTGAAGTACTTTTCATACTTCCGCGTCAACTTTACTAGAATCACAATGATGAGAACGTCGTTGTAGCCCTTAAAACATGCGCTGTTACGGGCAGAGATTTTTTTTCAAACGTTTGTTTCAGAAGTGCTAATTTAACTGCGCATCGCCTATAATTAGATAAGCATATTACCAAAGAATCGATATTTAGGATAATTTTTTTGTTTAAAAATGTTTTGGATTTTTTTTTTCGTATATGGTAAAACATATTTAGAGTTTCTAGTAACCATTCTTCATTTGTGCTATGTAATTTAATTCGAGGAAGAAGCCAAGAATTTTNAGAGAATCGATATTTAGGATAATTTTTTTGTTTAAAAATGTTTTGGATTTTTTTTTTTCGTATATGGTAGAACATATTTAGAGTTTCTAGTAACCATTCTTCATTTGTGCTATGTAATTTAATTCGAGGAAGAAGCCAAGAATTTTNAACATATTTAGAGTTTCTAGTAACCATTCTTCATTTGTGCTATGTAATTTAATTCGAGGAAGAAGCCAAGAATTTTTAATTTTTAATAATTACTTTACTTTCTCCCGCACCTATATTTTCAAGTAATTTTAACTGATACAATAGGGGTTTATTTTAAAAAATTAGGTTCAGTCGGATGAATGTTATCCAAGCACATGCGATATTAAAAATCAACATATATATTTTCAGCTCATACTTAACATTTAAGGAAAACTCAGCTTTTTGCCAGTGTAATGTATTACAAGGTATATATAATTTTTCGATATTGTTGCCTATTAAAGTAGGCATGTCCTCGTCAAAGTTCTAGTGCATACATCCGAATTTTGACCTAAAAATGGAAACCAACTTGGGAGAGCTCTGAAATATATGGAGAAAAAAATAGCTATTATTTGTTCCATTCATGCTCGGAAGGAAAATTTCCAGTTTGAACATCGGTTCTGGTTAAGGCTGGTGTGCAAAAAATTACGTTGCATCAGTCACTACGGTGTGAAACACGGTGATTATTTTAAGGCGCACAATTATGGAATAGCACACGTATGTCAGGAGACGGAGTTAATTAAGGTCGACTGCCGCAAAGCCGATTGCTGTTAACCCAACAATGATGCACGTCGAAATTGCTCCATGACGAGGGTAAAATCGCCTTCTCGTCACGTGAAACAGATTGTTAAACACACTGACACANGGGGGGGGTATGTGAAATGAAAATCTCCCCATTCATTTTTTGTGGGCTCATTATTTTGAGTGGCCACAGAACTGTTTGTTAATGAATAAACTAAGTGTGGGAGGTGGTGCCTGCTTGTGGGAATATTATCCACGGAGTGACATACTTTTAAGATAGGGTCGGTAGGTGCTTGTTAGCCCTGAAGGACATATATAGAGAAAAAGATGGAACCCTTCTACCCTTTAGGCCCTCCGTGATTACTGTATCTAGCGTATTTAATTTACTTCAATTGGTAAGATACAATTAAATATACATAGTAAATCATTATTATTTAAAACGTCACTGCCAAGGCAATGTTTTTAAAAAGTTATTGAATAAAATAAAATAAAGTTTCCAATACTTTAAAATATGTTTTAAATGGCTTAATAAAATCTCAATTGCAAGAATTGAAATCAAAATTTAAAAATTAAAACTGTAATATTTAAAGTTAATTAAAATAAATTAAAATCCATTAAAATCAATAAAGTTGATTAACTCTCAAATGGCTGGGAAATCTCCAGGGAGGGAGCAGTGACGATTAGCTGGTTTTACAGTGTCCACGGGGAGCCAAGGGGAGGCTGTCACTTTGACCCATGCTCCCTCCCATATACAAGATACAAAGTACAATTTTTACTAACTATAACCATTCAAAAACACAAACAACCACAACTTTTTTTAACAATTGACAATTAAAAAGTTATACTAACTTCTTATTAACTGACACCATAGAACCATTTCCTCCCATTTTCCATTCGTCGAGACTCTAAACCTAATCTATTTTCCCTCCCTAAAGAAACAAGGCGTGCGCTGTTCCTTGCCAGGCTTGCCAGCAAGCGTGGCGCTACTGTGCGCCCCACTGGCCTCGCCTGACAAGGCCATCAGTTACTGACCTTGCCCCCCCCCCTTACCCTCTAATCTAGTGAATCATCATTCAGAGTCTTGACAATTATGTTCATATTTTCTATGAAGTTTTCAATATCACTGTGTACTTCTTCATCGTATATATTATGTCTTGTCAATGGCCATTGTTAATTTTTATTTACTAATTCCTGTCTTAATGCTTTTCTTTCATTCGTAAACATTTTACATTGGTATAGAATATGATAGCTATTTTGTACATCTTCTCTACATTCACTTATATCGTTATTAATCTTGTTTATTCTCTTAAGATAGCTTTTAGTCTGACGATGTTCACTTACCATATTTTCCTTATTTTTACTCATCCATGTTTTGTTCTTGTACCAATATTCTAGATCCTTAATGCAATTTCTGATCCAAATACTGCCATCAGATTCGTCCCATTAATTTTTCTGTATATTATTTCTTCTTAATTTCTTTAATACTAAATATTTTGTCGTCATCCAATCTATTTATCCGTCTATTATCATCCTGTGTAAATCCTTTGTAATTTAGTCCATCTATATTTATTATTTGTTCTTTGAATTTTAGATTATATATTACAATCCTATTATTTATTTCGTAATATATTAGAAGAATCTTATTTGAAATGGCTATTGTTGCAAATGAAGTGGTAGAAGTCATATCATTCAAACTAAGAAGTATATACCGTTGTAATGATAGTAATTTCTTTTTCATTAAACTGTTTTGTATTTTGTTCTCTAACATTATTGCACCATAAGCTATCGTGTTCAGAAAAATTGCTTTGTATATTATATTTCTTTTTTGTGTTATATTTGGCATATTTCCAGACTTTATATTTCAATTTCTTGCATACTGTTTTTAATTTCTCTGTCAGGATATTTACATGAGGTATGAAAGAGAGTTTACTGTCGATTGTTATACCTAAATATTTTATTTGTTGTTTTATTTTTATACTTTCATTATTGTATTTAATCAACGGTGGTCTTGCATCAAAGTTGCCTTTCACCATTATACCAACTGTTTTATTTACTGCCACTTGTAATCCATTTATCTCTACCCATTCCTTCAACTGAACCATCTCTTCGTTTACTTTAATTCGATTTTTCTTCTATTTTCTCTTCAATTATTATAAGACAATCGTCCGCATGAGCTACTCTCTCTACATCGTTATCCTTATTCATATTTAAGTATGTATTAAACACCAAATTCCAAATTACTGGACCCAGCACTGATCCCTGAGGGCAGCCTCTGCTCATTTCTTTTTCATAGTTAAAATATTTTCTATAATATCCATCTCTCCTATCTTTAAAGTAATCCATCAGTAATTTCTTTTCTGTAATTTTAATATCCAATTGTCTTATTTCATTCTTTATATTGTTCCAATTGAATGTTGAAAAAGCATTAGTTATATCTATTGAAATTAGTATTATGAATTTAGTATCCATATTCTTGGTTATTTTTAGTACTCTATCTATTGCATTTTCTGTAGATTTATTTTTTCTGAACCAAAATTGATCTTTACATAATAGAGATTCTATTTGTTTACTAATTCTGTTTAGTATAATTCTTTCACGTAATTTTCCCATTACTGATATTAGACAAATAGGCCTGTAAGAACTTGGACTAGTTCTGGGTTTATTATTACGTTTGTATAAGATTACAATCTCTGCTATTTCCAGTTAATTGCGAATTTACCTGTATTAAGACATATTTTCACTATTTCTAAAACTTCCATTTTTATAACATCCCATAATTCCACTATTACTTCTACCGTTATCTTGTCTTTACCTGGTGATTTTTTACGACCACTATTTCTTAAAGTCATTGTTTATTTCTTCTATATTTAATTCTGTTATTTCTGTATCCTCGTCTTCTATTTCATAATCTATATCTATTTCATGGTTATTTCTGTATATCTCTTCCACTCCATTAGTTTATACTCCATTAATCTATATCGTTCTTATCTTTTCATATTTCTTTATTCTATTTCTTACAATTTTATCCGGTATATTCCAGATATTTTTTTTTGCTCTCTTTCTTTACAAATTCTATCCAGTGATTTGTCATGTTCTTCTTTATCATTTTTAAAAATAATATTTCCTTTCCCTTTTGTATTCCTCTTTATAGATAATTATAGCTTCACAATGACAGCATCTTCTAAATTTTCTGCTTTTTCTTTGAACACTTAGTTTCATTTCTTTTAATTCATCATTCCACCACCATACATTCCTAGCCTTAATCTTACTTGTTATTATTTTATTTTTTTGTGTGCAAGCTTCTGTTATTATTTTATTTAATCTTATTATTCTATCTTCTATGCTCCCAAGCTCTACTGTTTCCTTTTCCACAGGATTCTTTCACTTACCTCATTTTTAACCATCTTCCAATCTTTTACCAGTTGGTGTAATCTGCTTTTATCTTCCAGTCCTTTATTATTATTTATTGTCCACTCCCAACGTTTCTGTTATGATCACTTATACTGTTTTCGTCTATCCAGTTAATACATTCTGAACTCATTTCTTCTGATATAAATAATATATCAATATTGTCTTAGCCTTGGATTTAATCATGAGTTTTTAAGTTACCTTCTGTATTCATTACTTTCATATTTCTATTTATCATAAATTCCTCCAGTTCTTCGCCTCTTTCGTCTCTTCTCTTGGAGTGCCATAGAGGAGACTTGATATTAAAATCACCCGCTACTATAAAGTTTGTTTCTTTTTCATTTTACATTATTATTT
Organism: Clitarchus hookeri; assembly: GCA_002778355.1. Lineage (NCBI taxonomy): Eukaryota > Metazoa > Arthropoda > Insecta > Phasmatodea > Phasmatidae > Clitarchus > Clitarchus hookeri. Next base: position 1,477,916 of record NQII01000076.1, on the reverse strand, counting down.
TTTCAATTATCTTCAAATTGTCTGATATGTCTTTGGTAGGTGGACAGTAAACATTTATTATTATAGTTTATCTATTGCTTGTATATACCTTAATTGTAACTATTTCATTATTTGAATATTGGTTTAATATTATATATTCTGTAAATTTTTATGACCTAACGTAATTGTTTGGACTTTACTTCCTATATTATTATACAAAACATTCCAGCTACTATCTATATTGGAAATTTTTCTTTACATATGTATGGTTCTTGTATTAAAACTATTCAAATTCCTTGGTTGGTTATCTCTTCTATTAGATTGATGGTATTGATCCTGGATTTTTGTAAATTTTGTTGTACTATTTTTATCTTCATTATTGTTGTTATTGTTGGTTTATTTTCCATAATCTATTTATTTTTAAGTCTATTTTTTTCATTCTTTAATACCGGGAAATTTAAGTATTTTGCTATATGGTTTATATATTGAGAATCCTTTTTTGCTCTTATGCAATTGATACATTTTTCTTCAGTTTTTTTTTTCAGTTCATTTCCGTATGTGCTTCTTCCGCACACGTTCCACGTGTGCTATCTTGTTCTCTACACCATTTATTTGTGTGTCCATATCTTAAACACTTCGTACAACGCATTGTTGACAGAAATTCTTTTGTGTTATGGACTTTCCAGTACCAATGAATTTTTGGCCTATGTTCAATTTTATTATATATTTGTGAGCTTACTTCCATTATTATATTAATGTCCTGAAGGACATTGAATGTAGCTCTGGGATGAAGCAACAGATTGATACAGTGGCGGTAGCACCCGGAGGAAACCTACTTACCACAGGCAACATCCGCCATGTTCCCGCATGAGGGTTCTCCCCAGCGGGAATCGAGCCTGATGTATGGTGGAAAGCAGGCGACCTGGCCGCTTGGCTACCAATCTCTGTGTATAAAATAAAGTGTCCCGACTGACTGACTGACTAACTGACTGATTGCCACACTCATCAACGCACAGCCCAAACCGCTGGACCCAAAGGCATGAAAATTCCGCGATGGCTTCCCCTTAGCGTGCAGGCACCCACTAGAAAGGATATTTAGAAATCCGACCTCTAAGAGGGTAAAAAAAATATTAAATGGGTTTTTGAGGATGCGTACTGCAGTATAAAAATCTATAATCAAATTTAAGTAGAAAATATTCTTTGGTAAAAAAGCGCAAGGCACTTAGTTTACGAAGAAAAACGACAGTAAACAAATGAGTTTATTCCACGTTTGGCACAGCATACAGCTTCAGCATACAAAACGACTAAACGTCATAACAGGTGTTCGAAGTTTGCTCTGCCCATAGCAATGCACATTTCCGCACGTTGGATGCACGCAGCATGCACGGAGCTTGGCCGCCGGATACACTCATGGCCATTGCCACGTCCCAGTACTCACTGCATGTGCACTCCATACCCTCTCTGGCACTACTGAACTCGGCTCATTACCTTGCCGTTTGCCTTGCGACCGACACATTAGTTGCAGCATTTCCACTTCACCTCAGCGTTATCTTATTGGAATACCGCATGTTTGCTATAATGGTTTCTGGACTTTCATAGCGTTTTTCTCGTAAACGAAGGGTCTTATGCATTTTTACCAAAGAGTATTTCCTGCTTAGTTTTGATGACATATTCGTGTGGTGTAGTCCATATCCGCGAATTACGTGACTTTCTGCATATAAAAGCCAAAAATCTCATTTCGAGATGTGTTTGAAATTCAGCTCCTTAGAGGGGTAAAATGTATTTTCAAAGACTCCTCAATAGTTTAGTAACCCAATAAGATATCGTTATGCCCTTTGCTTTGAAAAGTTGGGAATGTAAATACCTACAAACTTATTTATGGAATTTATTTGAACTAAGAAAGTGAAAAAGGTTCGAAAGTGTTCTCGATTATATTACCTACATTACATCGTTTCCTTGCCTGTAACCTTTAAACCAACATGTTTTGTAAAAACTTATAAAAAGAAAAGTATGAACAGAAATGAAACCTGTCTCTTGCCGAGAAAAATTTTTCATTTCCCTTAAAGTCATAGAAGAAAGTAGTCGGAATTCAGCGGAATCAATAATCAAATAGCTTATGTTTGCTGATTGCGCTGTCAGCGAAATACATTGCGCCATGTTATTTTTGTTTTTAGGTTCTATCTGCGTGTTTAAATCAAACTTTGTATCGAAGTTAATAATTTCATACTTAATTTTCGATGAATTGGGATAGTGCCCATCTACCCGGATGATACGTTTTAATTACAGCATACTAATAATTTCATTCGAACACCCTTACAAACTCACGAGACTGCAATTCCCCGTCAAGGTCTGTTTTGCTATGACTATAAAAAAGGCTCAGGGATAATCACAAAAGGTGGCAGGGAGAGATTTGAGGGAGGACTGCTTCTCACATTGGCAACTATAAATGGCCTGCTCCAGAGGAAATCACCTAGCAACGTGATAATTCTAGCACCTGAGGGCAGAACCTCTTACGTGGTGTACAAAGACGTCCTCCGGTAAAGGAAGTACCAGCTGCTTCGTATAGTACCTACACGTGAGCGAAACCGCGGACAGATAGTGAGTCATCTAATAAATACAGCGAGAGAGTGAAAGCACCTTTTCTCGTAATCAGTAACTAGGCGTTTAGTGTCACTATAAAAATTCGCTGTTCTTCACACAAACAATTTTTTATAGCCTCCACAGTTTTTTTCATTGCGTTGTAAATTTGTAGTTGTAATATGCTTCTTGATGAGTTTCTACGGTGTAGAATAAAGTGTTCATTATTCTCTATGATTCTAGGTTTGATCTGCGCCAAATGTTTTTATTCTTCTGACGTTTGGGCAGTAGTCCAACATCTTTCATCTTTATAGGTTGTAGTGTCCAACCCGGAACCTTATGTACATTGGTCTTTGGTGGGGGAGGGGAGGGGTTTGCGTGCTTCCTTTGTTGTCGCGGCCTTCCCGTCACTTAGTTTAGAGTACTCGATGAAAATATGTGCCCGTGCTTTATTTAATTTAATGCGATTTTTTTCAGCTAAACCGTCGAAACGTCGGACGAATGAAGAAGATTGGTGCGGCTAAAGCCGAGAAGCATGAAGCATAATGATAACGGGTTACGAAATCCTACCATCAATTTTAATCAATTGTTGAATACGTTGGAATTAAATATTTGCTCTTTCTAGGATAACTATTGGGAAGTGGTGCAAGACGTTTTCTGAATATCGATATTCTAACTTGTGTAATTTTCGTTCTTACGGGAAGAAAAATAAATAACCCATTCCGTAAGCTTTATGCGCGGAAGAAGAGGAAGAAAGAGATGTAAATAATCTGGTAACGCGTTATTCCAGCCCGTGGTCACCTACTGGGTCATATATAATCCCCTCATTAAGCCTGCCTTATCTCTCTGAGCCACGGGAGGTTGTATACTCGGGGGCTCTTTGCCCTCGCATAATTACTTCCCGGCGAGCCATCCTCCAGACTCTAATCTCTCTTTCAACTTGAAGAGTTTCGGGAGACTTTGCTATCACAACGGGGATTATGGTCGGCCATGGGATGCCTGTCTTTGTGTTCGAGTAACGAAGCCTTTTCCCAAGGCGTTCGGAGTAAATTTTCCTCTGCGTTCTGTTTTATTTGTAAACCTCTTTATTTTGTGGTTTTATGTTTTTGCGATTGTACGTCTCATTGAAGCATTTGGATAGCGAAGAAAAAAACTGCTATTTTAATTTAATTTCAGGCAAATAAAATAAAACCCTCTGCATTAATTCATTTACGTTGAAAAAAAAAATACCATCAGCTTCCTCAGTTTTATACCGTGTATGGTTTAACTTCTTGTCGACAGCGGGATTATTACAAACTAAGGGCAGTGACTCAAGAGCGTTGAATTGCCGTTGATCGCAAAGATATTTTGACGTTGCGGTTCAGGGGTATAGTTTATTCGCGGTTTCTTCACACTTTTTGAATTTAACCTTTGAGAAATCGCCCTATTTAGGACGTGTTTGGTTGTTTGTTAAATATGCCGTGTATTATAAGCGTTTTATACTTGTGTCAATATAAAAGTACATTTTTTAAATATTAAATTGAACATTTATTTATATTTTATCTTTAAATTATAATATTTCATTTATAATTAATATAACCAAAATCAGCGAGAAGATAGGTGTGTTGGTAATTCCTAGTGAGAACTAGTTCTAATGCAGAATATTATTAAACTGAATGCTCACTAATGCGGTGCATTGTCCTTTGGTGCAATTTTCTAGACTTAGTAAGCTTTGTTTGAAAGACGTGGAGGAGTATCCTGGAAGTCTATCTTTAGCAGGGCTTCAGAAAATTTAAAAGTAACCATGGATAGACTATACAAAGCTAGATATCGTGATAGACACACGTCCCGCTCAACGTCAAGTCCCCGCATAGCGGAACGGGAGTTGACTTTGGTATCTGCTTGATGAAAGGAGGGGGGGGGGGATGGCGCACCGGCCAGGTAATACAATACTGGCTATTGGGCATAAAGCTTCGTTCTCAATTGAAAGCATAAAGGTAAGCACGGAACATCGGTTGTTCGTACAAGAAGAGGCCGCCATGTTTTCGAACATATTGATTCACAACAGCGCATTACAGCAAATCAGAGCAGAGTATAAAATTGTCTACGAAGTTGTTTATTTAGAATGGAGAAACAGTTATGCTGCATTAACGAATTAATGTCGTAAGATAAAAAATTTAGAGGAAAGAACAGCCAATCGTTTACTAGCAGTAATTTTTTTTTAAGGTTATTCACATCTTTGCTATCGCAAAAACAAATCTTTCAAGAAAAAAAATGGGGTCCGCGGTGATGTAGTGGTTAGACTACGTGTTATCCACCAAGGCAAATCGGGTTCGATTCCCGGCGGGGTCGCCCTCTGATTTCGCATGTGGGAATCGTGCCGTATGATGCCGTTGTTCGGCGGGTTTTCTCGGGGATCTCCCGTTTCCCCCGACCTTGCATTCCGGTGCTATTCCACACTCACCTCGCTTCACCCTCATCGGTTCTTAAGACCTCGATGTTAAGAGCAGCCCAAATCTCTTCACTCACTCAAGAAAACAAAAATGCTAAATATTTTTAATCACTATCAGTTTTCAACACAATATCACAATCTGTTACGAAATCCATTATTTACCAATACTGCCAACAATAATCAGACTCGTAGCAAAATTTCATTGGCAAACATAATACATAAGTCTTCAATTGTGAACCAATTTCGCACAAGAATTCTGATCGTGTGTATGTTCTGTTATGTCGTATGCACTGTGCCTTTTTTTTTTATTGTGAACCAGCCCTGACATACGTGGAGTAAACCGTCCCGGTTTGTTGCCAACATGGCGTCTGTAGAGGAAATAGGCACTGAGGATTAGTTAAAGTCTATCCTGAAGCTTGGAATATTGGCTCTGAGGAGCCAATTCTTATAGGATTAATGGGAAGATGGATGCGGCATGTGAAGATATATCAATAGACGTGATGCAGNCTGAGGAGCCAATTCTTATAGGATTAATGGGAAGATGGATGCGGCATGTGAAGATATATCAATAGACGTGATGCAGTGTTTGGAGGAGATTATTCTTTATTGCCTGTCCGTGAATGCTGCGGCGAACACGTAGAGAAGCACGTCTTTCCATGATCAAGATCCCAGCAGGCTTGTCTGCGAGTGGCAGTNCTGAGGAGCCAATTCTTATAGGATTAATGGGAAGATGGATGCGGCATGTGAAGATATATCAATAGACGTGATGCAGGGTTTGGAGGAGATTATTCTTTATTGCCTGTCCGTGGATGCTGCGGCGAACACGTAGAGAAGCACGTCTTTCCATGATCAAGATCCCAGCAGGCTTGTCTGCGAGTGGCAGTNGATGCTGCGGCGAACACGTAGAGAAGCACGTCTTTCCATGATCAAGATCCCAGCAGGCTTGTCTGCGAGTGGCAGTAAATGCCGTTCCGTGTGAGTGGAAAGTGGGAATAACCGCATCCTTACGGTCAATGGAACTTCGACGCTCGTTTGCTCGGACGATCGTGGGCGGCGAAGAAATCAGCCATAGCATGCAGCGTGGAACCAGCCCGCCATTCGCCCGGAATAATGGAGGAAAATCATGGAAAATAAAACTCTGGATGGCTTGTTAGAGAATTGAGTCCGGATCTTACAGAGTGGTAATGCAGTGTGTTGCCACTACGTCACCTCGCTTGGTGACCGGCCTACCTTGTATCCACGTAGGTCTAATTGCTAGACCTGCAAACTTCGCGTTATTATTGAAGGGTAGACTGAACTGCAAGTTACTGGGCGTTTGGCCGACTTCAGCCACTGGCTGGATATGTCTGGTACGCCTCGGAGAACTCTTGAGCCAGTAATATTAGCTCAGTGGTGGAGTGGCCAATCTCTTTTAATGACATCAAGCAGGTGGATGACGTTGATTAAAGCCCAGTGGCCAATGAAACCTGGGACTGTGCTCACTTCTTTATGAGACAGTGGAGTCTATCCTATCACCGAAAGTTAACGTGAATTTTACACGCCTCTGCTAATTGCACATGGGATATATTTTGTACTTCTCCGAAATGTTAAATACAAGGACAATTTCTACCTATTTTTTTATATAGAGCTGTCCTTAACGTTTTGTAAAAAAAATAGATACAAATCTATTTTCCTTGTTAAATTTTCGTGAATTATAGTTTATTGTGTTTTTGTCACGTGATTGTGCATGATCCTATATTATCTAATCTATTTTTTTTATATTGCTGTAAATCATACNATTGTGTTTTTGTCACGTGATTGTGCATGATCCTATATTATCTAATCTATTTTTTTTATATTGCTGTAAATCATACGTGTAGTTTATATGTTAATCAGTTTTAGGCTTAAAAATACGAATACTTTTTTTGTCCTCGCTCTTAACGTAAAAGTTCAATTACGAAGAATTTTTTGTAATATTGCTTTTACGGTCAAATTATTTTTGAAAGGANCATGTAGTTTATATGTTAATCAGTTTTAGGCTTAAAAATACGAATACTTTTTTTGTCCTACGCTCTTAACGTAAAAGTTCAATTACGAAGAATTTTTTGTAATATTGCTTTTACGGTCAAATTATTTTTGAAAGGAATCTATGACGAACATCTGTTAATTTAACTAACCGAACTTATCGTTCCATTCAAAGGAAATTGTCCTAAGTTCATAATTTTTTCCCCCTTTTTTCGGTTATTTTGGTGAAATGGTATTTATTACGAGTTATATGGTGGCATTTATATAACTCTTTTATACCGCAAGAAAATCTTTTCCTGTTCCGGAATTCCAACAAAGTTAATATATGCGTTCCTCTCGCCTGTTTCTCTTCGTATTCCGTTATTGCAATTGTGTTGGTGAAAGGGGAAGAAAGGGTAATGGATTTAGAGACAGTCTCGCTTATTCTTTTTAAAAGGTTTTTTTTTAAATCCGGTTTATTTACGTTTTGGGTTAAAATTAAATATTTCTAATTTGTAAGGGTGCGTTACATGAAGCTCCGAGTTGTAACGGAAATTGCTGTTTTGTTGAAGAAACGGCGAAGAAAAAAATTCGAACGGAAAAGTTTGTTGTAAGGTTACGGCACTCCGCCGCCAACCCGTAACCTCCTCGTAGCCGGAGACCTTCGTTAAGGCTCGGCTTCTCCTCTTTTCAGAAATTCTTCCTTTTCTTATTATAATGTTGTTATCAGAGTAATTATTGACAATTTTTGATTTAGTATAGAAAATGTACATTTTATAAGTTGTTTAATGTTTTTATACCTAATTTTTAATTTAGGTTATTTGCTACTTCTAAAATGTTACGAACAAATTCTTATTTTATTAATACGTTTCTACCTTTTTGCAACCATCAAATAACACACAGTAAAAATTAGATACAAAAATTTTTAACAACTTTTTAATTGTAAATTTTATATTATTTGCAGTAATTTATTCTGAAATTGAAATTATGCCCCGAAAAGAAGAATTTCAGTATATAGTCTATTCGCGGTTTCTTCACACTTTTGGAATCTAAAACGTTTGAAAAATCAGTCTAAGTATGACGTATTTAGTTAATTCTTAAATATGCCATGTATCACAAGCATTTTATACCTCTGTTAACATGAAAGTATCTTATGTTCCATTAAATTGAAGTTTTACATGTATTCATTTATATGCTATAATATTTCATATATAATAAATATGAATATAAACGGTGATAAAACATGTCTGTTTGTAGAGCCTAGTAAGAAATAGTTCTTATGCAAAATTTCATTACATTTGAATGCGAACGAATTCTGTGCGTTGTCCTTTAGTGTAATTTTATATACTTAGTTAAGCTTAGTTTGCACTAGGCGGAGGAATATCCTGGAAGTAGAACTTTAGCAGGGCTTGAGAAAAGTGTGAAGTAACCGTGAATGGATTATAATAGGTGAAGTCGCGCCTAAACGCGGCTGCCTAATGCGGGTGCAGCACAGTGAAAGGATATGGCCAGGGCCATCTGTTTTTCGCGAAAAGATTTACGCGGAGGCTATGCTTCAATGTTCTACATGCGCACTTTCAGCCTTCCTTTGGCTGTAGACCGCCTGTCTTCCTGCGAAGACTGACTGCTACATGAGTAGGCCAATCTGAATTAAGTTTCTCCGTTACTGCCTGCTCGTGATTCGCGAGCAGACAGATAAGGCTTGTAACAAGTAAAATGATACAACCACGGGATGTGGTTCGGAACTCAAGTGTTTCGGAACACAACTTGCCCTGAAATATTTCCACGAAAAACAGCTGCCCCTAGATATGGTTTTCTATGCTAAATGATTTTAGCCGTGTCTCGGGACACCTTACACGATATTGCTCCCAAACAAGAGACTCGCACACCATAGGTGCGTGTTGACAAAGAGTATCGTGCTATCAGGGTTCTGTTTTAGGTACTGTTTTCACTACTGCGTTTGTGTTCGATATATCGTAAAAAGTTAATTCCCTACACATTTATACACCGAAACGTGTTCTTTCGTTTCGTGTATTTTGTTATTAAGAACTGCGTTAATTCCTCCTGCCATATTTTCTACGTGATGTAGTGGAGTGCAAGGGTTTCAGTGACTCTCAACAACGGGGTCTTGAGAGCCGACGTGTGATGATGTACATACCCCGATTGCATAATTGGCTTGATTCAAGCTTGCTCTGCAATCTAGTACGTTTCAATCAACCTTGGATCAAGCCAACTAATCTAAACAGCACCAAGCTTGTAGCGAGCTTCGTTTGTAGAATCTGCTGCAAGCTGAAGCTGCAAGCATAATTCAAGCCAGTAGCTTGTATGCGCAAGACGCTTGAAATTTTGTTTTGAATTAAGCTCGATTCACACGTGATATGACAAGCTTTATCGGCAAGGCAAATTCACATCAAGTTGCAACGTTGCCGCAAGATTCCACGCTGACTGGGATAATTGTTGACGACAGGTATTATTTTATTTTTTGAGCTCCCCTTTCGCCCTCCTTTTCCTCTTCTACATATATTCTGAGTTGCGTGCGTTTTCAGCAAAGCTGTTCACCGCCGTTTGTTCAGAATTCAACGAGCAAGGTGATTGGAAATCTCATATTCACCTGCATCTTCTCGGAAGAGAAATGGATAACCACTTGGAAAAACTCACATTTTCTTAAGTCGGCAAGGTTCTAGTCCGAGACCTTCCGAGTGCTGTATATCGTGACAGACTGCCTATTTTACCGACCGAGTTACTGACACCGACTGTATACCAACTGGCCGAATCCAAATACTGTGGTATTAAAGCTCTGCGTGATTTTTTTGTTGAAATGATTTTTTTTAATTTTCAACGAAGGTCGAAGCATTATATGACGATCTATGCTAGTGGTATAATAAATTTTATAGTGCCTTCGTGTGGCACGTAATATGCTTTACATTTACATGTAACTTCGACTTAATATTTATTTTTCTTTTGAGGTATCGTGTAAGCAAGCGTGACATGTTCGATATCATTATCGAACAAGTGTTTTGTAAATTAGCCTTATAAAATACTTAAAATATTTAGTCAGAGCCTAATGCTAATTTCCTTTTTGTCTTTTTTTGTTTTAGGTGAGTTGGCATGTTCCATTGGCATTTATCTATGTGGAATGTTTGCTATATCGCAGTACCACCTTCAACAAATGGTTTTTTCCTGTTCACAGGTAAGGATTTATCTAAAATTAGTAAAGGGGTTATGCGTGTGAATTCGAATACAAAACGTGTGTCTCGCTCGTGAGCTTTGTGATTACTATACCATTTTACTGTATTCCGTTTTGGTATCTAACATCCAGCAAACGTTTTTTTCCCCGTGACCTTGGCAAGAGGTTCTTTGGAAAATTGAGTAATTTTTAGTTTCTGTGCGTAATACTAGAACGTTTTTCACGTGCATGGTTATTGAAAATTCAACGAAATTTTAAGTGTATCTTCATTACGCTTCAGTTTTTTTTTCTCTTATACTAAGCGGTTAGGGATTATGAATTGCCGTGGCCTATAAAGTGTCGTTCTTTTATTGTTTACTTACATTTCGTGAGTTAGTCGTGTGGCGCCATTAACTTCAAACTTTCAGTGTAAAAATCGAAACGTTACCACTGCAAACTCTAATAAAAGCACATAGCTCAAAATTACTACATAATTTTCACGATTAGCATTAGTTTACCGAACTGTTATGTCACTGTGCGTGAATGTGTGTATATACAGTATGTGTGTTTCGGGATTTCAGTTATTTCGTTTCAAAAAATTATCATTTGCATGTGAGACAATAGGAAACAATAAATATCAGTGCAATTTGTTGCATTTAATTTTAAGTGCGCTTGTGTGTGTGTGTATGAGTGTGTACATAATTATAATGAAAATAACTACCCTCAAAAGTAGCCCAGGCTGTGCTAATTAGAATATTACCTTGGGGTTGCGTTTTTTTCACGTATGCAGGTAAGGATTTTAAAATAATAAAACAACACAGCCACTATTTTCTAAAGTGGCCTCATGAACACGGCATGTCCGGTGTAGTGTGGACACATCCTGTGCATCGGAGGTAAAGGATAAAGGACGCTATGTCACAGATATGAAACTGTACAGCAGTGCTCTTCGCCTCTGTACCATGATCGCAAATAGGGCCCTTTCCTACTTGCTAAATCACTAATTATTATGCTTTGTAGGAGATACTGATTTTCACCCCAAAAAGGAGCGTGGAAAATACAGTAAATGAAGTTATTGAAGAGATTTTGGCGGTTATTAACAGCGAGGTCTTGAGAGTCGATGAGGGTGATTGAGGTAAGAATGGAGCAGCGTCGGAATGAAATGGTGGGGGAAACGGGAGTATCTCCGAGAAAACCCGCCGACCAGCGGCATCGTCCGGCACGATTCCCACATGCGAAAATCCGGGAGTGACCCGACCGGGGATAGAACTCGGTTCGCCTTGGTGGGAGGCGAACAGGCTAACCGCTCAGCCACCGCGGCCCCGTGAAAAATACATTAAGGCAATTTATAACCTCGGTTCCTTAAAAATGTACATAGTGCCTTTTACCTCCGATGCACATAATTGGATTGTGGTAAGTGGGAATAAAGAGAGAAGAAGAATTAGTGTTCTTGCTGTGGTGGGTCTAGGGCGTAGTTTCCCTCAGTACCGCCGAAATGTGTGCCGACTTTTCAAAAGTTCATTTGTACACTTGGGGAGACATACATGATGTTGCAATGAAACGGTAACTGAAAATTATTGGTGTGTTATGTTACAGTAATTGATATGGTTATGTGTATCATATGTTACAGTAGATGCTTTGCGACACCGAACATGCCACGGTACACCATCCAGGAACTTGTATGGTGCGTGAAACATTACGTCAGTTCTGCACTACAAAACGGACGTTTTAAATTGCTAGCGTTCTTTGTTTGACATTCATTTAAAATTTTTCAATAAAATTAATTTAGTTACTGCAGATGCCAGGGAAGGGCCACCATTCCTTCCAGTCTTTCCAGTCCCACAGCTCCGGACATAATGTACCATGCACGTTCCTGGATGATGTAATGTGGCTTGTCCGGTGTCACCCAGCACATACTCTTACATATAATACACACAGAAGAATAAATTGCTTAATTTTTTTTAACATAATACAACAATTATTCAGTTTCCTTATCTTTTTTCAGCAACTTTTCAAAGAAGTTCAATTAATAGCGGGGCAGCTATATTCGCCCGCTTTCAGAGCACGTAAAGTTCAGGCAGGAATTCAATTTTCACCCGGCGAGCTGTAGGGGAAACTAAATCGTTTTTCCCTTGCGGATGTCTATTCGAAAGTGTTCCTGGTTTGAGGTGAGATTTAGAACGGCGGTTTCTTATAGCGGTGGAACCAGAGGTTAATTCGATTTGCGCGCATCGGGTGCTGGCGTCTTTATTTCGACCTTCTTCGTGCCTTGCGTCGGCGCTACACGAACCTTCCGCGCCTGTTAAAGACCCCTTCGGATGGAAGAGGGCGTCTCCAAGGCCACTTCTTCCACAAACCAATTTCTGGCCAGGCCGCTTTTTTTTTTTTACGGTGAGCTTATTAAGGAGTTGGTGCGTGCTTCGGCGCAGCTGGCTTGTTCGCGTAAGTTGATGCAATTTGAGAGAATTTTTTAGGAATTGTAGCTACTGGAAACCCTAACAAACACTTGTATACAATTTTTTTGTAATAATTCTTTACGCGGAATTTTCTTTTTTATTTTACTCAACAAAACCTACAATTTTACGGCGACAGTAGTAGCTGCACAGTAATTCACCACACACTTATTTAATGATTGCCTTTAAGGTTTGGTGAAAAAGTTATTTTTCAAGACTTGCTCTTTCTTTTCCGGTTTTCCCACATGAAAGGTTTAGCTTTCATTTCTATGTAATATAACATTAAAGCTTTAAATAGGACGTGTTTCGGTGAACTGTTCTTATTTCGTGACTTCCTCTTCGAATAATAATTTCGTGATAATAGTTTTTATTTGTATTAAACTTTTGAGTGCTGTCTATTCACAGGAAGCGAAATAAAATACGGAAATTACTCACAATTCACAAGTATAGTTAACAGAAAAACAGTTACATATATTAAAACACTAAACAGTTTTGCCAATTAGTATGTGCAAAAAGTTTAGAAAATGTACAACAAATTACAGAACAAAAAATATACGAGTATATATTAGTAGTAATATAGTTGTTAATGTCATTCACCTGTGCATGTAGCTGGTTAATGGTTAAGCAAATAATTCTAAATTTAAACTGTGAAAATAAATCCCTTTCACTTGTTTGGATTTATTTTTTAAACCTAAATTTTATTGGGGTACTGAACAGCTATAATGCCAGAAAATTATACTAGTAGCATGTTTCAATGTTTGACTTAAGGTAGAATTTGGCACAATGAAACAGTTTTCTAACATACGTTTGTAATAATTCCACATTGTCGATAGGGCACGGTTCGCTGATTATTCCTGGTATAATACTTTAGTTCGCTGCAAAAAAATGTCTGTCTTCGAGGCTCTTCTTTGCTTTCTATAATAAAAATAGAAATTTTTGAGTTTTTTTTATCAAGATACGTAAATCATAAACAATGTCGCTGAAAAATCGAAAACTTTTTTTGTAGTTTGGCTGTAATCAAAGATATATAGTCGGTGGATAGAAGTTTTACACCACCTTGTTATATTTATTTGATGATTTCTGTAAAACCCCAATAAATAATTTTTAATATTTCTTAGGAAATATGTAGGCCAATGAACTTAAATTTGATTAATATATCTGCGTACGCAATAGGTTTTTGACGCATTTTTCTTACCGTTGCGTTAGAAAAAACATTTCTAGCATTGTTTTTAATTTATTTTGACCATTGATTATTTGTTTGCAGTTTGTCAGTTCGTGCACTGAACGCGTGTAGACTATACGCTATTCGAACATTGATGGCACAGTCTGCCTGGAGGTGTGTTTATGTGAGAGAGGCATGGAATTCGTAGCTAAGCTGTCTGGGTATTCTACTGCGCTACCGCCTTAATGCGCAATGCGCTGAATTGACTTGCCTGTGGCGAATCCAACTGCGGTATTGAGAAGCCTTGACGGGTTGAAACACCTCATCTACCCTGTTATACACGTAACCAAAATATTTTTAGAAAAAGGTTGGTATTTTTTTTGTAGTTTGCTTTTAATTAGAACCGTGATATTCATAATAATTATTACTATATAGGCATTTTTGGTAGGTTATTTCAACGTACTTTTACGTAGCATATTTGCACGAAGGCGCCAGTAATTCTGCTAATCTTGCAACAAAAACACTGGAAAATATTTTCGTTTCCGTGAAATATATATTTTTTGCACTTTCACACCGAAAAAATATTTTAGGACGGTCACGAAGCTTTTTTTTTTTTTTTTTTTTGTTGGTTTCATTCTGCCAAATTTTTTTCCGCTTTGCTAACTACTGGGCTTTGAGCTGCGACTTGACCATATATATAATTTTTTTTTGTGCAGTGTGTAGCTATTGTATTATAAACGTTAACATTTTAGTTTGATTAGTGGGAAGCCTGTAGTAAAATTAAGCGTGGTCGTGTATTTTTGTTTTGCGTGGTCTGAAAATGCGTCTAGTGTTTGTAACATGCACACTGTCTTAGTTTCTTGTGACGTTTGTGTTTTTCCCTCCATCAGTTAACATCATATTGAGAATACGATTAGTAGTTTCGTACAAAACTTGCATTTCATCCAAACTGCAGCGCAGTTGGTACGCCAAATAGACGGGAGATGTGCTATTATTGGTAACTTGCTTTCTACAGTTCATGCAAGCTACTTTTTTTGTTTGAAATCTCGTTTAGGGCAATCTGCTGCAAGAATTAATTTAACACGAGACAGGTAGTTTTAATCACCTACAAACATGGAGGTACGTGATTAATGGAAATCCTTCTACACGCGGCTTTAGAGACCATTAATAACAGGATTTTTGTTTTCTGCGTGACGGTAAATATGGTGCTTGATGATTCGTCCCGNAATCTGCTGCAAGAATTAATTTAACACGAGACAGGTAGTTTTAATCACCTACAAACATGAAGGTACGTGATTAATGGAAATCCTTCTACACACGGCTTTAGAGACCATTAATAACAGGATTTTTGTTTTCTGCGTGACGGTAAATATGGTGCTTGATGATTCGTCCCGACGTACTGCAGTGCTGCCAAGCACGCAAATCTATTTCTGGCCTGCGTTTAGATAGCTCAAAATATCTATAAAGAATTATAGTGACGCAATATTTGTCCATGCTCCGTAGTTCTTCCGCTCCCGCCTGCAAGGCCCAAGATGACCAATATTCGAGTCTTCCGATCGGCCATTAAATTGATGGAAAATAATTAAATATCAAATACTGTGTATCGGCTACAAATTAAAACAAGACAATACAAAAAGAGTTACAGTGGTGACAATGCGTGCTTGTATAGGCCGTTCACGGTAAAGTGAGCACTTTCGAAAGCCCTACTTTTCTTCTGAGTTTGTATCTTTCCGTCATATATAAAATGTACATTGACATAGGGTNCACGGTAAAGTGAGCACTTTCGAAAGCCCTACTTTTCTTCTGAGTTTGTATCTTTCCGTCATATGTAAAATGTACATTGACATAGGGTTAGTAACTTTATTCACGCGTCAGTCGAGTAAAAACATGAAAGTGTTAGGGACCTAAACATGTTATAGGCTGTTCACGGTAAAGTGAGCACTTTTGAGGCCTTAGTTATTTTTTNGAAAGTGTTAGGGACCTAAACATGTTATAGGCTGTTCACGGTAAAGTGAGCACTTTTGAGGCCTTAGTTATTTTTTCCTATCAGCCAATTTTTATCCTTTCACTACTTTTTAAAATAAAGTGAACGTGTAGGTCTACAATAAAATANTTTTTTCCTATCAGCCAATTTTTATCCTTTCACTACTTTTTAAAATAAAGTGAACGTGTAGGTCTACAATAAAATATATGTATTGACTATTATTCCAAATGAGAGGGCTTTAAAAAGTGCTCACTTTACTGTGAATAGCCTATACTAATATGCAAATTATTTTGATGTATATATATTAAAAAAATACGTCATTTGCTGTAAATTTAAAAACACTTCGCTCGCAATACATCAGAGCATAGAACTATTTTATTTGATTCACTGCCACTTGAACTGGGAGATTACATGCCGGTGTATGTATGTATATATAAATGTATGTCTGTAGTTAACGGAAAGTTTATTTTTTCCAAAGGTTTATTTCAAAAGGGCTCACATTACCGTGAACAACCTAATAACTCTTTGAATGTGGCTAGGACTCAACGTGCTGTCATACTTTAAAAAAGAAGGATCGGGAAAGGAAGCGGTAATTGCCTGTAGTAAAGAACTGTCCAAGCAATTTCCTGAAATGATTTCGGGAAACCATGAGAAACCGACATCAGGAAGTCCGAACCGGGAATCG
This sequence comes from Clitarchus hookeri, assembly GCA_002778355.1. NCBI lineage: Eukaryota > Metazoa > Arthropoda > Insecta > Phasmatodea > Phasmatidae > Clitarchus > Clitarchus hookeri. Next base: position 1,461,499 of record NQII01000076.1, on the reverse strand, counting down.
AACCCGTATCCTCCCCGAGTGCGAGTGTATTCGCGTGTTGTTTTCGCTGAGTATGTAGCTATTGCTTGTAACAAACAAAGTGCTTGCAGGCTTTCCTGTTGTTCCAAGCCTAGAATTTATGCCCTGTTTTTGGTGCAAGAATCAGGGGGAGGAAACACTAATGGGCAGAAACATTCCTTCGTGATCTCAAGAAGTTGCGTCTCCAGAAGATAGATGGCTGTTAGAGTGGTGTCGACTGCCGCGCGTCTCTCTCCAGACAATCTGAATCAGAGTAGAACAGTGGTGCACGTGGTTTTAATTGCGCTTAGAGAATTGAATTTAATTTTAATGTTCTTTAAAGTGCCATATACAAAATATTATAGAAAATGACGAGGAAACTGTGTTTTGCTCCCGACTGTCTTGGAATGGATGAAATGTTACGGCTTACACATCACATAATGAGTACGTGTTAAATGTATTGATGCAAAAATACTAACTTTCAGGGAAAAAAAAAGATCAGATATTTTATCTAATTATAAAATACACATAATCGTAAATAAATACTGACACTNACTTTCAGGGAAAAAAAAAGATCAGATATTTTATCTAATTATAAAATACACATAATCGTAAATAAATACTGACACTGATATAGTGTATTATTATGGAAGTGCTAACGTTTAGTATGTATTCAACAATATACACTAAAAATAATAGAGTGATGCAAATTAAAAAAAAAAAACTGTCGATTGTGTACGTTATCACGCATTGCAATTATCGCCTTTGATGGATCGGAAAGTCTCGTTTGTAACGTAAGTCGATACAGTCGATACGTCTTTCAGCTCTTAGTTCCGTCCCCATTTGAATTCATGGCACTTTCCGCTCTATAAACCTCCCTGCTCTGTGGCGGAACTGACGACACTGCGTAGCATAAATAGATATGATATATCTCGACAGTCATTTAATTTCAAAGAAATAATGCGTGGTGTTATTCATTGGCGAAGGGGGTTTTTTTTGTAAGTGAAACATTTCCTTTTTCGTTATAAATGTGTTGACGAAAGCTGTTTGTGTTATTAATATTTTTTTCAGAACGCGCAACTTTCATTTGCATGAGTGATTTGGAACAAAATCCCACAAACGAATGTTTCGTGGATGTTCTCATCTCTGGCGGGAATTTTATGAGCTACACTTNACTTTCAGGGAAAAAAAAAGATCAGATATTTTATCTAATTATAAAATACACATAATCGTAAATAAATACTGACACTTATATAGTGTATTATTATGGAAGTGCTAACGTTTAGTATGTATTCAACAATATACACTAAAAATAATAGAGTGATGCAAATTAAAAAAAAAAAAACTGTCGATTGTGTACGTTATCACGCATTGCAATTATCGCCTTTGATGGATCGGAAAGTCTCGTTTGTAACGTAAGTCGATACAGTCGATACGTCTTTCAGCTCTTAGTTCCGTCCCCATTTGAATTCATGGCACTTTCCGCTCTATAAACCTCCCTGCTCTGTGGCGGAACTGACGACACTGCGTAGCATAAATAGATATGATATATCTCGACAGTCATTTAATTTCAAAGAAATAATGCGTGGTGTTATTCATTGGCGAAGGGGGTTTTTTTTGTAAGCGAAACATTTCCTTTTTCGTTATAAAATAAATGTGTTGACGAAAGCTGTTTGTGTTATTAATATTTTGTCAGAACGCGCAACTTTCATTTGCATGAGTAATTTGGAACAAAATCCCACAAACGAATGTTTCGTGGATGTTCTCATCTCTGGCGGGAATTTTATGAGCTACACTTNAATTTGGAACAAAATCCCACAAACGAATGTTTCGTGGATGTTCTCATCTCTGGCGGGAATTTTATGAGCTACACTTCAGAGACTCCGCTTTCCAAATTCTCTGCCTAGGGCATGCATGCTGTTATATTTTAAAGATAAAAAGCAAATAATTTTTCTTCTGAGTTTAATAACTTACGTAACATTTCCCCCTTTTTTTTCTCTCTCTCTCTCTCTCGGTCTCTCTCTCTAGCTGGTTTTCTTTGAAATGGGAATGTTTTAAACTCTCATTTTACGTACAGGTTTTTCTTACGAGGTCATTAAAATATTCGACTTTAAGATTCTTCTAGCTGCCAAAATTTGTTTTGCCAAGCAGCATTGTTACACTGCTTTCTTTCATCTATGACGTACGGTCATGAGCTCTACACAATCGGACAGCAATTTAAACGTATTAATAATGGGCATTTTAGTGGTATGTTTGCCTTCCTTCAAAGTCAGATATTTTCTTACACTTAAAAATAACCTAAAATCATCTCACTGGAATTTTTTTTACAGGTAAGTGGAAAATATTTATAGATTTGCCATTGTTTCCTTGAAAACACTGAAGCTAACCTGTCGAAATTCTGCATGTCTATTATACCAATATTGTGATCAAAACAATGCCTGTAAGGGAAGTAAGTTATTCGCATACAACGCCCATTTCCCAGAATATCACCCATCCTCGCATTCAGCCAGCGAACGCGTTTGCTTACGGCATTTCTTCATGAATTCACTTTTGTATTCCTAACTCTTTGTGATTCGTGGATCTTGAAATATATTCACTCTCGGAAATTGTTTACCGCATTGGGTTGATTATCGTAGTGTGAAAATAGTACGGGAAGGATGAGTGGATCATATTTGTTTCCACCAAGGATTGAACTTTAATCTCGGTACTGCTGGCAAAAAGCAAACCTTTCTGAAGGATACGAGTAATTGGTGTGTATTGAAACCAGCTTGAAGGTCATCGTTTGCTAACTGTGGGCCAAACTAAGGGGAGGAGATAAAAAGAAAACTCATATAATTTATTCTTCCAAACCGACGGATGTTTATACAAGTAATTCAGCAAAATTAGCAGAAATCAGACATGCATTAGAATAAGTAGTTCCAGTCTTGACGTCCTGTGATATTGTTTCAGGTTACGAATCGTAGGTTTTGTACAGTATTTTTTCTCAATAGAACATGTCTTTGAGTTGGTGCTTACGTCGAGCAGTTCAAACATCCATATATTTTTATACGTCGGCGGCTCTCGTTTAGGAAGAAGGAAAGAGATTAAATTATTTTCCGAGGACGTAAGAAAATTACAAAAAAAAAAAAAAAAAAAAAAGTCGGGGGAGTATTCTTATGTAACCAAAAAAAGAATAATTATTTGCTCTGCGTGAACATAATTTAATCAGCACATTTTTATTTTACCTTTGAGATGCCTTTCTGTATTCTGTGGCGCCAATATTGAATTTTCCTCACAAAATCGAGTTTAAAAAGTTCACTTTCTAATCATTTTTAGAGGCTTCCGTGGGCAGGTTGTGTAATACAGGTCTCTGACTCGCATTTTCTAGAATATAAATTTTGTAGTGGCGAATGCGTCTGTAAGAAATTATCCATTGTAGGAAAGGAATAATTACTATGACATTAAATTGAAATATGAAACATAACTACTTCGGATGTGAATACAAATGTAATTCATATTAAGTTTACGGCATTTTTTTTATGTTGAGTATTTGATTATATCTTTTNTCGGATGTGAATACAAATGTAATTCATATTAAGTTTACGGCATTTTTTTTATGTTGAGTATTTGATTATATCTTTTAACATCAGTAAAAGTTTTAAAACTAATCTACCCACTGCGGAAACACGTTTCATTAAACGTGACATCACATTCAACTNAACATCAGTAAAAGTTTTAAAACTAATCTACCCACTGCGGAAACACGTTTCATTAAACGTGACATCACATTCAACTGGGGATATGATTACCAATCTTAGGAATTTGAGCGTAGCAGATAATTCAAGTTTGGCAATATAATTAGCAGGGATTTGTCTTTTAAATTGTGTTATTGTATAGCAAGAGAGACTCGGGAATTATTATTGACCATAAGTCATTAAAAATAAATAAGAAACAACGTTATATACGTATGCACTCAACAAAATGGACACAACCCATATAAATATAACATTTCTTTAGTGCAGGTTACAATAACTACCCGTTTAAATTAATTTCCTTGTGGTTGATGATTTTGTTGTATAAAATAACATAAAACACAAGTTATACTCTGGATTACTACTAAAAGTAAAACTTAATACGATAATCGACATATCATACACGATGGTCATTTTCCCCATTGATTTGCAACCGTCAAATATTCGGTTCCTTTCTTCTACCTCATCTGGTTTTGGACGTAACACCCTCTCCCCCTTCCCAATAAAAAGCATTCCATGGAATGCTGTCCGCTGTCGAATTAACGTGCTGACATGTAACGTAAGGGGAAAAAATTAAGTTTATATGAGGTTGTAGGTATTCATATAGTTTTCGTTTCACACACCTTTCCGTGGGACGGCCACGTTCATCGACTTTTCATTCCTACATTAATAAACTTTTTCCATTATAATATCGAAGATAATTCCGTACTGCGGGTGTAATTAATACAAGTCCTGTAAACATTTTTCATAGAATATTTTTCAGAAAAATACTGTAAGATATGTATTAACCAAATGTCATCTCGTATTAGTTGTGTTACTTACACTTCATTACGACAGTTGTGTTTACGGTAAATAGAAATAGCAGTTTTTTTTCTTTCATGCATGCTACTACTACTTCTCAGCAAAATGTAACTGGCCTGAAACCAGGGGATATTGACTAATTGCATTGCATATTATATTATTTTTTAGCGCACTCGAAATTAATTAGGAATTATAAAATGTATACATTAAAATTGTTAAATTCCTAGCTTTATTAGCCGCTAAAGGTAATGCCAACCTAAATGACGATTTTCCAGAACGCAAAGCCGAATCGCATTTTATATTCTTTAGAGATTAAAAATTTTTGGTGGAACCAGAATGAAAATTTTTTTTGGTGTTAACAAAATTATTTTATAACAATTGAATTTTTTTAATTACAAGACAAACTATGTTTTTTTCTGTTGTAGTCAATAGCAAATAATTTTGTTACCATTGCACATTGTCTAGTAAAAGTTGTGGTAAAAAATTCAAATAATTTTTAATGAATGTAAAAATCCTTCCCCCATCCCCACCACCCCCTTCACAAGATCAGGATTTTTTGTAGGGTTCAGTTATCCTCACAGTTTGTCTGAGTTTTATTGAACTGTTATTCGCACTTTGGTTAAAATGTATTATAACATTGGAATATTGTGAGCCGTGGTTCGTTAGTGTCAAGACTACCCGTCTCCAACCACTTTGAATAGGGTTCGATTCCATGCGGGGCACTTCCGATTTTTGCATATAGGCAACTTAGCGGGCGTTACGGTTTGTCGGTTGGTTTATCGGCGTCTTCCGTTCTCTTCACTATTGCGTTCAGTCGCTGCTCCATCTTCAGCTCCCTTCACCCGCTAGCGGCTTCGAAGATCTCAGTTCTTGAGGGCAGCCCAAATCTCTGCAGCAACCCGGATGAGAATACTAATATTGGTCACGCAAGCAGACAGCGTAGAAAATATCCAATGGAAAGGGCATGCGTGCACGAATACCTAAGGAAGAACGTAAAAAAAGCTGGTCAGCTCCCAGTTATTTCTTGTCGGCGAATACACGTAGCGAATAGGAATGAAATATTTCTTTCGATCATCATCGTTTTCGTGAACATTATGGTCTAAAAGTAAACAAGGGCATTGGTGTCAGGTGGCTGTTATCATTTTGGTTTTTTATTAATTTACGTGCGTGGTTTGGCAGTATTGTGTATGGAATATTAAACAATGTACAGGTATAGATATAAAAAATGATGTGTGTTACAAAGCTCATGTCGGTAATTTCCCCCATCGTAGGTTGCAGATTATTTATTACCTTTATGTGTATAGTCCATTCACGGTTACTGCCAAATTTTCTTAAGCCCTACTTAAGTTCTCCTTCTATAATATTCCTCCGCCTCGTGCAAACAAAGTTTAACCGAATCTAGAAAATTACACCATAGGGACAACGCACCGCATTCGTGCGCACTGAGTGTAAGAATATTTTTCATTGCTATTTCTTATCAGGCATTTTCTCTGTTTTTGATTCGTATTAATTATGAATGAAACGGTATAATTTATAGATGAAATATAAGTAACAGTTCAATTTGAACAAAAATGAGGTACTTTTAGGTTAACACAAGTATAAACGCTTGTGATAAATTACATATTTTGGAAACAACCAAACATGTCCTACGTACATTGGGTAATATTTCAAATTATTTTTTCTCCCAAAAAGTGCGGAGAGACCGTGAATATACAGTATTGTAGAAAATACGTGCATTTTAGAACGAACCTTTTTTGAAAAGTTTGAATATGGTGCATATCCGTGTGTTCAGAGACGCCTGTAGTGACACCTAGCGGCAGACGTAGAACTGCGTCAATTTATTCGCGCGGCGACGTAGTTAGAGTTGGCGAACAGCGGGAGGATTTCGAGGACATGCAAATGGCTCTCACTAACACGGCGTCGTATTCAACATTGCCGCAGGGGATTACGGATTTGTGTTGAACGCTCTTTACGTAACGCGCCGAGCTTATGGGATCTCACCGGACTGACACCTTCGTAAACAAAGTTAAATCCGGCAATTACTGATGTAGTAGTTCTGCCAGTCACAAAATTAAATTATAGCTGATAAAAAGTTTAGTTCCATAAATAACAACGAAACTGGTTCACCTTATTAAAAAAATATATTAATCTAATTGCTTGCATTCTAACGGTAATGTTGAGTATATATTGGTAGCAGATCATAGAATAAAATAGTTATAAATAGTGACGCCTTAGTTAAAGTAAAATATTTAAATTAACAGCATGTGATTTTTTAAAAATAAGTAATAACTTGGTATAGTATGTTCATGTCTACTTACAGATTTTCTGAAGTCCTGCTAAAGTTATGCTTTAGGGTTACGCACTGAATATCCTTCCGCCGTGTGTGAACGTTAAATTCTGGAGGAAAACCAACGTAACGTGTTTGTGCGCTGAACAGCAATATGTTTTATACATAACAGTTAAACAGTTAGATTTGTACTGGACAACGCATTCTTGAAAACCTTAATATAATAGTATGAAGTGCGGTGCACTCTGAATATTTTTTAAAATTTAGTTCGTTCTCGTTTTATACACTTTAAGAGTAAAATTTTATTTTCCTATTGGCATTCGTAGCCATTTCTCCGTTTCTTCGTGATCCGACACATGAATGAAGTGACTGGGTCACCCATGGCAATGCTAATTTTATATATGCCGGAAGAATACGAAGTTCGGAGAAAAGTAGATCCTAAGCAGGGCTTTCNCCCATGGCAATGCTAATTTTATATATGCCGGAAGAATACGAAGTTCGGAGAAAAGTAGATCCTAAGCAGGGCTTTCAGATGTGCTCAATAATTAACCGCGAATGGCATATATAGTCAATTCACGGTTACCAAATTTTGTGAAGCTCTGCTAAAGTTCTTCTTTCAGGATATTCCTCCGCCTCATGCAAACAAAGCTAAACCAAGTCTGGAATATTACACTTTAGGAACAACGCACCGCATTCGTGCGCACACAGTTCAATATTATTTTGCATGAGAACTACTTGTAACTAGGTACTACCAACACATTTATATTCTATAATTTTTAATGAATAAATTAAATATTATAATTTCCAGATAAAATAAAAGTAAAAAACCGATATAACCAAAAATAAAATATGTTTTTTNAATAAATTAAATATTATAATTTCCAGATAAAATAAAAGTAAAAAACCGATATAACCAAAAATAAAATATGTTTTTTGTTAATATATATATAAAACGCTTGTGATACGTGACAGATTTAGGGGAAAGACGGAATATTTCGTACATAGGGTGATNTTTAATATATATATAAAACGCTTGTGATACGTGACAGATTTAGGGGAAAGACGGAATATTTCGTACATAGGGTGATTTTTCAAAGGGTTGATTCAAAAAGTGTGACGTAACTGGTAACGGCCTATACAAAGAATTTTAATGTCGTCTTGGCTCCTCATAAAGTGCATTTCCTCTCTGGACGGCGTGTAGACGTAGCGGCCTTTCAAGGCTTGTTTCGTGCGAGAAATTCGACCCGACCACGTCCCTCCCTTTCAGCTAAGACCGAGTTTCCTCTTATCTACTCGGGCTGTTCCAAGCTCAAGAGACTTGCCCGTATAACGCGTCTGCCGGAAAGTTGCTCGATTTAGTTTGCGTGATGGGCCTGGTAATGAGCTGGAAATTTGCACGGCACGGATTTTCGGGTTATGATCGGCGCGTGTTTCCAGATATCGCCAAACTGTTTGAAGCCTTGTCCACAATTGACGTGGTTTCACGCAACATAAAGTACTTGACGTGTAATTCAAGTCAGCTGTCCACAATCGGCGTTACCGTAAACGGGACTGACCATTCTGATAAAAATACAGAATTAGTGAAATATTATTTTGAGTTTGGAAATTTCGACNTACCGTAAACGGGACTGACCATTCTGATAAAAATACAGAATTAGTGAAATATTATTTTGAGTTTGGAAATTTCGACCTATTTAGGTTAGCTGTACTAAGTCTCAGTATTCTTAATAATATTATTACTATTTTATGCTACAGGGTTTACGATTCTAACAATAGCGAAGATGAATGCGTGAAAAGGTAAACAGAAATATTTTATTTATGGTGGGAAACGAATCGTTATTCGACCTACAGATAGTCATTACACAATCTTTTTTACATTTATTCGGTCTTCATTTGACGACAGTAATTCCAGTGACGCATTTCTTTCTGATTAGCCGGAGTTAAAAACATAGCACATAAGAAGATGAAAGATGGCCATCTTCACGCCAAGCCACGCCGATTATGTCACGGCATGAGCTTGTCTTGGACTCTGGTATTTACAACTCAGGTATTATTTTCCTTGTGCGATGCTGTGTGTTAGCGCCATGCCGATCGTAGACGAATAAGTAACTGTCTTAAGATGGCAGTACGCTTGATATCTTATTTTTATCTATATCCCAAGAAAACTTACTGTTAAGATTTAATATTTGAATTGAAACATGATTACATACAGAACTACTTTACAGAATTCCTGAAAACCAGAATGGAATGATTCCAATTTAAGTCTTTATTATTTCATTTGAGACTGGAAATGAATTAATAATGTGTTTATCTTCATTGCGGTCACAGATGCAACAAAAACAACACAGGCGAACTATTGTGGACTTGAAAAAATATATGTTACCATATGCCCTATATCCTGGCAGCCATCGTTTCCAAATAATTGATTTGAAAAGGAAGTTCTTGTAAAACAAAAATAAATCGAAGATTTAGGTGACTACTAGCTACCGCGTTTTTATAAAAATAAACATGTAAAAAGTTAGCATTTCAGATACTTGCAAATTCATAAAATTATTTCGGCTCTATANTACCGTAAACGGGACTGACCATTCTGATAAAAATACAGAATTAGTGAAATATTATTTTGAGTTTGGAAATTTCGACGTATTTAGGTTAGCTGCACTAAGTCTCAGTATTCTTAATAATATTATTACTATTTTATGCTACAGGGTTTACGATTCTAACAATAGCGAAGATGAATGCGTGAAAAGGTAAACAGAAATATTTTATTTATGGTGGGAAACGAATCGTTATTCGACCTACAGATAGTCGTTACACAATCTTTTTTACATTTATTCGGTCTTCATTTGACGACAGTAATTCCAGTGACGCATTTCTTTCTGATTAGCCGGAGTTAAAAACATAGCACATAAGAAGATGAAAGATGGCCATCTTCACGCCAAGCCACGCCGATTATGTGACGGCATGAGCTTGTCTTGGACTCTGGTATTTACAACTCAGGTATTATTTTCCTTGTGCGATGCTGTGTGTTAGCGCCATGCCGATCGTAGACGAATAAGTAAATGTCTTAAGATGGCAGTACGCTTGATATCTTATTTTTATCTATATCCCAAGAAAACTTACTGTTAAGATTTAATATTTGAATTGAAACATGATTACATACAGAACTACTTTACAGAATTCCTGAAAACCAGAATGGAATGATTCCAATTTAAGTCTTTATTATTTCATTTGAGACTGGAAATGAATTAATAATGTGTTTATCTTCATTGCGGTCACAGATGCAACAAAAACAACACAGGCGAACTATTGTGGACTTGAAATAATATATGTTACCATATGCCCTATATCCTGGCAGCCATCGTTTCCAAATAATTGATTTGAAAAGGAAGTTCTTGTAAAACAAAAATAAATCGAAGATTTAGGTGACTACTAGCTACCGCGTTTTTTATAAAAATAAACATGTAAAAAGTTAGCATTTCAGATACTTGCAAATTCATAAAATTATTTCGGCTCTATATNTTTTTATAAAAATAAACATGTAAAAAGTTAGCATTTCAGATACTTGCAAATTCATAAAATTATTTCGGCTCTATATAATTATGGGTACCTGATTTTTTTTAATTCTCAGTAGTAGCTTTCATATTCCTGTAGGAAAATATTTGCCTTAAGGCGTGTTTTCATCGGGAGTTATTTCCCGCTTCTGAGGCCTATAGGAAGGGAGGGAGCAATAAGGACGACAACGGAACGCGTACCAAATACCATATCGTGTATACGCTCACTGGTGTTTCGTTGTGCTGCATTCATTGTGAGACTTGTAGTGCGGTAACTGTACCGGATGTTCAGAAACTCACTGCCCAAACTCTACACAAACACAATTTGCTTTGCGCCAATAGTAACATAAATGCCCTATACACTTATTTATGAAAACGTATTTTTATATCAATTAATTGTATTCAAAGTTGCGGCGTACAACGCACGGAGAACAAGGCTGAGCGGTCTTGCTCGTAGGACAAGTTGCATAGATCGTAGGCGCGCGACACTAAATTATTCATACGCAGCGTCGCGCACCTATTTCCTATGCAACTTGCCCAGAACGCGTGATCGCACCCCCTTGTCCTGCTGGTGTACGCCGCAACTTTGAACACAATTATTTTATATAAAAACACGTTTCCGGATATATGTGTATNCTTGTCCTGCTGGTGTACGCCGCAACTTTGAACACAATTATTTTATATAAAAACACGTTTCCGGATATATGTGTATCGGTGTTCTGTGTTACATTTGGTCCAAATAAAGTATGTGTGGTGTTTGGACACTGAGTTACCGAACATACTATATANAGGTGTTCTGTGTTACATTTGGTCCAAATAAAGTATGTGTGGTGTTTGGACACTGAGTTACCGAACATACTATATAATTTTGTGAAGTGGTGCAGCGCAAGGTTATGCTTGTGAGCGCCTGATGGTTTGGGCCCTTGCCTAGACTAGTCAAGGACATTCAAGAAACTAAACAAATCTTCTTCATTTTTAGCGTATTATTTCTTTGTGAAACAAGCTGTAGGAATGGGAAATTTGTTTTATAATTTTTCGTACAAATCTCAAAATTTTACAAAATCCACACATTTAGCTACGGCTTAGAATAATTGTCCAAGTCATTAGAAAGTAGTGTTTCTTATATTTTTATGTGGTTCGCCTATATTTAAATTTTAACTTTTGCAAGACAATTGCAGACAATTTGCAAGTCAAATTAGCCCAAAGTGAAACACTTTACCGTACCGCATGTGAACCAAATATCGGATTTCAAGAGAAATTGTCAACATGCCACTACTGTGACTTCAGTAACAAACACTGTAGCTGAAATCAAACATTTTGTTAAAATAAATTTTTAAGACTTTTACGAATCAGTGGTTTAAGTCACGCTTATTATAATTACGTGAAAAGGCGTGATAAATGTTATTTTTCATATAATATTACATTTCTATAAAATTATCATCGATATCGTTTCACGAAACCATTAAATTTCCCCTAAAATTCTTGAAAAAAATTGACTCCTCGACAATTTAGTAGAAAGATCATCCCACCCCTGCCGGAAAAAATGATGTGGAACTAAAATCTTAAGTAAGTACTTTGACATATATGTAACAGCGCGGAGCCAATCCTACACGCGGCACTGTCCTTCATACACCCCACATGAATATTTTATTGTCGGGAACCTATCC
>NQII01000076.1:1421554-1447626 GCA_002778355.1 Clitarchus hookeri | reverse complement strand
CTTTGGAAAGGAATGACAGAGCAGGAGGTTCCCGCGTTTCATCATCCAAGATGGCGGTCAACTTGTCCTTTGTCCCCATCCCCTGACTTAGAACCTACCATTTTCTACTACTAGTACTTACTCATATACATTCTGCCAGTTAAGTTGGCAGCAAATTAAATAAAATTGTACTAAACCTTCATGAACCATTGCGAGTGTAATTTTAAAATTTATGTCAAACCTTTTTTTTTTCTCTTTCCTCTATACACATGTTTAAATTGCTCACAATTAAAAAAAAACTCTACCATTTCGACGGGCCTGCCCAGTCAGTGTGGTATAGGTGTGTAACCCTATACATTGTAATATAACAATTAAAATTTTTACAATATATTATTTAAATTTTTTAATTTCCATAACCACGTTCGGTAAACGACGAATATTCTGTGCGTCGTCAGGCCACTTGGATAGTAGAGTCATCTAAAGACATGACCGCGAACAACGTCGAAGTTTTCACACGGCAGCACCGTACATGTTGCTTGGGAGAAGTTGAACAAGCGGAAGTACCTCTTTTGGTCGCCAGAAAGTTCCGGACTCACCAAGAATGACAGAGAGTAAAAAAAAAAATCTGTTGAACAAGGAGAGGGTTGGTTAGGTGGTAGTTGTCAACTGCCCCCATCTCCCATATGCCACTGTTGTGGTTGTCCCAGTGACAATATCTCTCGTGCCCTAGATCCTTGGAGCGCACGGGCGTGGCTACTGCCCCCTTCCCTGGATCCCCTCCTCCTTTTCAACACTTCTTCCCTATCACTTACCGCCCTAGGATCATGGGATCAATACCACCCTCCCACGCATTCTCCTTTGTACCAGCTCCTGCCCCTGCTTGGTCTAGAACCTTGCGGGTAGTGGGGAGGTAGATCCTGTCGCGATAAACCCCTCTCCCCTCTTGAATACCACGACGTTCTACCTGAGCCAAATCATGGATTCTCATTGGTCATACGCGCCGAGAGCGCAAAACTTGAGAATGCTCGAAAATCATCCTTGGGGAGTGATGCGTTGTTTATGAGCATCGCGTCTGGTGTCAATTAATTTGGTCCTTTCGCTCCGTTTCTGATATGCTGAGGAAAAGTTACAATTCCTTGAGAATTATTGAAATTAGTTCTTCAGATGCAGGTTAAAAACTGTTTCGAAGACATCATATTTTTGTTTCCCGCTCGATCTCACTTTCGCTACAGCTGTGCCTAGTTTAAAGCGGAAAACATTGTTCAGTATAATGTTGTGTACTTTGCGGTGTGTATCGTATAACATAATCTTCCATGTATTAGCTTTTGTAGCCCTAGATTTGGTGTATAAATGATTACATTTTTCGTGTTGAAAATGGTAATTCAGCATTTTCTTTTGTGCACTTGTTGTAAACTAGCCATAGGCCCAATATTTCCTGTATGCAAGAATTAATTATGTATGATTAAGGAAGCCGTGAAAAAACCATTGCGACATCAGTTCAGAGAGCGAGTGATCTTTTGGCGTCAGTCACGCTGTTCAAGTAGTTCCAATTACCTGCCACTACTTACTGTTGGCGCCACCGTGCAATACTACGGCTACTGCAATACCTGACGGTTTGTTGCATGTACGACCTTCGCAGTAACTAAACTGAACACTTGAGAAAGCCCTCATTAAGACCTACTTCTATGCATATTGTGTGCCCTTCCACTGTATGTTAAATGAACACTGCAAAGGGTCTGGTCACATTATTCATGCGTCGGTCAAGTGAAATAATACATTTTTGAATAAAAATGTTTTTTTTTTTTACAAATTTGCAAGTGTGACCACTTATAGGCATTAAAAAAATAGAAAAAAAAAAATTTCAGCATTCTCATATGTTTACCTAATTCAAAATAAAACATGGAACTACTTTACCAACTTTACTTGGGGAGATGGAAATTGAGAGATTTGGGCGGCTCACAACATCGAGGTTTTGAGAGACGATGAGGGTGAAGTGAAGCGAGTATGGAGCAGCGCCGGAATGCAAGAGCGGGCGAAATGGGAGGTCCCCGAGAAAACCCGCCGACTAGCGGCATCGGCTCCCACATGTGAAAATCCGGGAGTGACCCCGCCGAGAATCCAACCCTGTTCGCTTAGGTGGAAGGCGAGCAGTCTGACCACTACACTACCGCGGCCCCAATTTTACTGGGTGCATGCCAGGCACTGTGCCCGTTACTTGAGTCACATCGTTTTTGAAAAATTATTTAGCTGAAATATATTTACTAAGTAGAATGATTAAGGGAACTTCGGCTCAAGGGGATGGGAGGTCGGAGTGTCAGCGCTATTCATGCTGTAATTTCGGTCCCCAGGTGACCAACTTATCCATAATCTTGGATCCACGTGACCTTGACCTTTGACCCAAAAACTACTCAAAATATTAAAAAAAATCAAAAAAATGTAAAAAAAAATATATATTAAAAATATTAAATTTTTTTAAATTATTAAAAAATGTATTTAAGAGAATTAAATTTCCTTATGTGCTCTACACACCCTCTACCCGTACTCATTCCACCATCTTGGTATTCTTTGTCTCATATAAATTGGCCAGATTCTGACAGTCAGTGAGTGGCAAATTGATGTATACGACACAAACAAAGTGCCATTTACAAAATCCTGTATCAGCTGATGCACGAACGAACAAGAGTTAATATTATGTTGGCTATTCTGAGTGCACTGCCGACGCACATTAGACAAGCAGAAAATACGCAATGAGAAAGAGTTCCCATATTAATTAATACATTTAATTTTACGTGGTCATAAAACAGCGGTTTTTAGTGTTACAAACTAAATTTCGTGCTATAGTAGAAATGTATAGGTTTTCAAAATGAAATGCACAATAAAACGATCCTTATCGAAATGGAACGCAATTTCAAAACCTTTTTTCACGTCGTATCTCCCTCTCCAACCCCGCTTTCTTTATGTGCTTAATATTAATTTAAAAAAAAAAACCTTCAGAAATATTGCATAATATTGTAGAATTATTTTATCTAATAATTTGACGAAATATATTTCAAATTCGTGTCGTTACGAGCCAGTAATAGATCAACAGTCAACTTCAAAAATACGCGATCTATTGAGTAAAAGAAGCCTCTCAGACCTCATTCTGACATGTTGTGCGCTCCATTTATCGGATCTTTACAGAAGCATTATCTGTCATAAAATAATAGGTTCCGTCCATTTGTGTGCAATGTATGACAAATTTACGAACATAAAGTTTTATTTTTCGCGAGCTCTGCATAATTTTTAAAGTAACATATATTTTGTGTACAGCGATTTTGAGTACTAGTAATTTCTATTCGGCAGGTAATCGTTCGTCTACGTAAATTATACGCCATATTGTTCTCCGAAAACCCATTTCCTTGTTTCAGCAGAAAGTGGGACACGTGTGAATGGTGTTTAAGCAATTATAATGTTATTCCACGTCACATATTTCCAACTCGAATAGATTAGCTATAATATATGTGTGATATAAAAATAAATAAAAGAATGGGCAATATCGAAAACATGCCGAAAGAGTGATGTTTAAGACCTTGATGCTTAAAGTGCTTTAGCCTCCATGCACATTTTTTTGGTAGTTGATAAATTTATAATTATTGATTTATATTTTCGACATATAACTTTACTAATTAATAATTTTAATACTTTTTTTGTAGTTACTAAATGTTAAATTAATTATTTATATTTTTGCCCTTTAACATAACAATTTACTGATTAACTATTTATGTACACATTACTATTACTACAATCGCAGCTGTGTATTCCTGAGTAACAAGTTTGCCTAAAACGTCCCATGAACAGTACATTGACAAGGGGATCGGCTGATAATGACAGTATGAAAATAAACATCATCGTTGCCATGTGGCCGATCAGCTGATGGCGGAAGGATACGTAGTCAGATATAGTCGGATGTAAACAGTGGCGCTACTTTCGCAGACCTGTCAGAATCTGGCCAACTTGGTAAGCGTCACAGCCACCGTCCGCCATTTTGGTGGGTGCAGTCCGCAATTTTGGTTTAAAATAGATGCAGTCCGCCAGCTTAGTAGACGTTACAGCCACCGTCCGAGATCGTGATAGTTGCAGCCGTCCGCCATTTTGGTCAGAACATTTCGCCATATTATTAGGTATGGCCGTCCGCCACCTTGTTAGGCGTTACAGCCACCGTCCACCACCTTGTTAGGCGTTACAGCCACCGTCCACCATCTTGATTTTTTCGTTTGTCATTTGTTTATACAATACTGGAGTTTGTCTCCCACCTTCTTTCGACCGCCATCTTGTTTTTTTTCCCCCAGCACTGCTCCTAGCAGACGACTGACGACTCACTTCACTCCCCCCTTTCAATATATTTAATTAACCAATTTCCTCACCCCAGATTCTCATTGGCTAATTGCCCACCCCCTTACAATATATTCCGCCAATGTTTCTCATTGGCTAATTACTCGGGCGTTTTCGGTAACCTTCGTTCCGACCAATCAGTGGCCTACTTAAATCACGAGGACGGACTATTTTTTCCCCCCTTAAAAACTTTTTATTAGACGCACCCCGAGCCCCCTCGGAATACAGCAATTTTTCCCGCTCTTAATAATGTATGCGTGTTGTCCGAGCGGCCATAAAATCCTTTCGGTCACTTTGGCATTTGGAAGGGTGCGCTCTCTTAATGCCTTGGACAAACGGGACCAGATACCGTACACGCCGAAAGAATTTCTCCTGGTCTACGCACCTTACGAAATTTCGACCGTATTCAAATATTTGCCTGCCTACCTGCAGCAGGTCGAAGACATACGGGACTGCCTCCCGTGCAAGGAGTGTTTCGATGGCTGCACCACCTCGGTTTCCGACACGCCGCCTCAAAGGGGTTGATGCAAAGCCCGCCGAGCAGCCCTCGCGATGTCTGCGCCCGTGGAAGACGACCTCCCCGTTGAAGACGATGACCCCTTTGAAGACGACGTTCCCGCTGAAGACGACGTCCCCATTGAAGACGACGTTCCCGCTGAAGACGACGTCCCCATTGAAGACGACGTTCCCGCTGAAGACGACGTCCCCATTGACGACACCCGCCCTGGAGAAGACGACATCCGCGTGCAAGTTATGAACTCGCAAGCTGTACCCGTGGAAGATGCTTGCCTTCAATAAATTTTCTGGCAAGCTCTACCCGGCTTGGAAACCAACCTAGAACATAGGTGCCCGATGTGTATGGACCACGATAAAGTTTAAAATTACTTTGTAAAATATTTTTTTGTAACTAGGTGTGTGCATGGGAACCTAAAATTGTTTTATATAACAAAAAAATATCTAGTGAAAAAAAAAATGTTTTAAAGCATCCAAGGTTTACGCTCGTTGGACACGCACACCATCAAGCAGATTGCCATCTCGTACAGTAACGAAGACGAGAAAACCAAAGATTTCACTTCTTTACTGCCATGTTCATAGCAGCACCTTGACCACACCATGCAACAGACGTGCTGCCTACAAACTTACGAAACTTGCGGACTATGGTGGGACGTACGGAATATTCCGTACGAGGAAATTCCGGCAATGCTGAACTCTGCCATAATTCCCCATTATCCTGTGTATGTGTTTGGAAGACGCCAAGAGTCGGCGATTCGCAATGCGTGCCCCTAGGAACGAACTTTGTAGACCTCCACAAGCATTGCCTCTTCCCGCCGTTTCGACAGCTCGTCGAGACGTACTTCACAAGACTTCACGAGTGCAAAACTCAGAGATATTGCTGTGCCCCGTGCGACGCCAAATCCCTAAGATTGTGGAGGTTTGATAACCCGTGGTACATTTAAAAAAAACTATGAGATGTCCATTGTACATAAAAAAAAATGACTTTCAAGACTAAGAGAAGAAACACTTGTAAAAAGGTATTCCTTGTATTATGAATAAGAATAATAATAGTATAATGTGTGGGCATAAATAAATATGTTTAAAACAATATATAGGTTTTTATTTGATCTCGAGTTATGTACTGCTCACTAAGTTAAAAAAAACGCTGTTGGTAAAGAAAAAGTATTTAGTATAACAGTCTTGTTATAATGACCCGATTCGGCATATACAGTATTCCTAGAGTTATCAGACTGGTCAAAAACGCATCGTGTGCGAAATGGTAGCTTTTAATACCTGTAAAATGCAAAATGGTATCTCGGTATGCCTGAAATATGCAAAAAATTGTTGTTATCAAATACATCTTTGTGCTCAATATAGCGATTTTTTTTTTTTTTATAAGTTAATACGTACACATTTGTCTGCATTATGAGTTGAAATTTTTTAAATACTTTCGTCCTCGAAACGTAGCTGGATCGTGATTCTGATAGCCTGATGCTGCAGATTCGATGTGAGAGAAAATGGCACAACACCCTTTCTTTATAATGAACACACATAAATATTTTTTATTTGTGACTGTATCAGATTCTCGTAAGTTTACTTCAGTGAGTTTACATTTTCTAGGTGGTGTTCAAGCTAAAATTGTAATAAAAATAAATTGTATACTATTTTGTGACTGAACGAGTTGCTAGGGCAAGCGGGAACAAGTGAGGACTCGACCACGAAACCATGCCGACATTCACTTGGAGTAATTTTTAAAATAGAAATTCGGGCCGAACGAGTCGAGTATCGAACCCGGGGCTCCTTGAACGTTGTTCTTCCTGTTTACTTTTGCGTGCAGATATCTGTGTTTATTATCCTATGAATTAAAGTTGGCGTGTCTGAGAAATAAAATAAGCTGCTGGAGCGACAAGCCTCCCCCAGGCGCGGCGGTCAGTGCACTAGGGCAAAGTCTAATTCAACACCTGGTGCAGCGCAGCTGGACGTGTGCGCGAGCTCAGATTACGACTTCACGTGTCTCTCGTTTACTTGTGTAATGGTACTCGTAACCACTTCTTTAAGTATGCTTTTACCTTAATAGTTTTTTAATAAGAGTATTAGTATCGCCTGCAATTAGGATATTTCGAATTGTGTGTGTGTGTGTGTGTGTAGGCGGGTGTAGGTGTGTGTGTGCGTGTTTGACGTATGATGGTTCCCCTCCCCCCCCCTTATTTTCTAGTTTCACATCATCACAAAGTATCTTTGGGCAGGAATAAATTTAAAAAGTCACATTTTATTTTTATACGAAATAAAAAACCAAAGGTGGAGTTCGAGCCAAAATTTATTTACAAAAAAAAAATGGTTAATAGAATTAATTTTCTACATTAGAAAGGGATTAACATAACTCATAACTCTGCAATTTCGTGGTCTCCGTAATGCACTGGCTGCAATATGCTCTAATTTATTCGCTCTTGTGAAGTCTTTCCTTATATGTCTCAGCGAGGTTGAAGGGTGGTCTCTGAAAGCTGTATGCGCGTGTCGTTGCTGGAATTCGTATTGTGGTGTAAATATGCATGGTGGAATAGTATCTCGGGAATAAAACTATGTTTTAGTTCGCGTGGTTATAAAGAGTGAATACTATTGACACTTAGGCCGCACATATACATACACATGTTCGCATGTCACTTTTCATTCGACTAAAGTCACGTAGCAGTCTGTTGGGTCTCTGTGGGATAGGATGGGGGTGTTTTACAGCGAATTAGATATATCTCTTAATGGAGCGAGCGTACACGAATGTATGAAGATACAGAAATTTGTTTGCCGAAGGTAAATGTTTTTTATGATTTTGTACTTGTGGTGGGTGTACCTTTACGCTAGTGTCTCCTCACAGTATGCAATTTATTTCCTTAAAAACTTACTATATCTGCATTATTTATGCGTATAAAGAGTTTTATATGCTGGCAATAGGTCAGCATAACAATCGCCGCACGTAGAGTAATCATATGTGTATTTTTTTTCCCGCTGCCTAAATTTCTTAATGTACTGATTTTAAACTTGGGAGGAAATGTTTTTAATGATGAGCGCCTGTGCCTGGGGTAGGGCGAATGCATGGGATCATTTACTATACGTATCGCATACCGCGAGGGGTAGCGAAGTGGTTTGAACTCTGTTTTTCGGTTTTTCGAGCCATGATTACTTTATAGAAAGCAGCATAACGCATCCGTACACGACACATGATTTATTCCAAATCCTTAAATTATTTCTTTAATAATTACGTTCGTACACGTAAAATATATATAAGTTATGTTAGTAATGGCTAGTGTCTCGTTGGATATTTTTTTTCTTTGAATTATATCAAAACTGATGTACGAAATATTTTATTTTCTTTAAATTATAACAAAACTAATGTACTAAATTTTTTTTTCTTTACCAACCGTGTTTTATGTAACGTGAGCAGGACATAACTCGAGATAAAATAAAATTATGTGTATTGTTTTAAACACATTTATTTATGTACACACATTCTAATTTTATTATTATTATTATTCTGCATAATACAAGGAATATTTTTTTTACCCGTGTTTCTTCTCTGAGTCTTGGAGGGCATTACACACGTAATATTTTTTTAAAATGTACAATGGGGCACACATTGCGAATCTACAACTCTTGGCGTCTTCCAAATACATTCACAGGATAATAGGGAATTATGGCGGAGTCCAGCATTGCCGGAATTTCCTCGTACGGAATATTCCCCATGTCACACCTTAGTCCGTGCGTTTCGTACGTCTGTAGGCTGTACGTCAGTTGCATGGTGCGGTCGAGATGCTACAATGGACACGGCGGTAAAAAAAGTGAAAACTTTGGTTTTCTTTTTTTCGTTACTGTACGAGATGGCAATCTGCTTGATGGTGTGCGAGTCGAACGAGTGTAAAATGTTGCAAAACATTTTTTTTTTCACTAAATTTTCATGCTACATAAAACATTTTTAGGTTCCCATGCACACACCGAGTTTCAAATTATTTTACAAAGTCATTTAAAACTTTATCGAGGTCCTACACATCGGGCACCTGTGTTATGGGTTGGTTTCCACGCCGGGTAGTGCTTGCCAGTCAATTTCTTGAAGGGAAGCGTCTTCCACGGTTACAGTTTGCGAGTAGATAACTTGCACGTGGGCGTCGTCTTCTACGGGGACGTCGTCTTGAAAGGGGAAGTTGTTTTCCACGGGTGCAGACATCGCGAGGGCTGCTCGGCAGGACTTACAGCAACCCGCGCGATGCGGCGTGTCGGGAACCGAGGTGGTGCAGCCCTCGAAACACTCCTTGCACGGGAGGCAGTTCCGTGTGTGTTCGTCCTGCTGCAGGTAGGCGGCAATTACTTGAATACGGTCGAAATTTCGTAAGCTGCGTAGACTAGGAGAAATTTTTTTTGGCAGGTATGGTAACTCGTCCCGTTTTTCCAAGGCACTAAGCGAGCGCACCCTTCCAAATGTCAAAATGGCCGAAAGAATTTTATGGCCGGTTGGACAACACGCGTACGTTTATTTCTACGAGCGAGAAAAATGACTGGTTTCCCGAGGTGGTGCGGTATGCGCTTTAAAAAGAGTTTTTAAGGGGGGGGGGAGGTAAATAGTCCCTCCTCGCTATTAAAGTAGGCTGTCGATTGGTTNACACCAGAGTAATTAGCCAATGAGAAACATTGGTGGAGCAATTTAATATATTAGAAGGGAGTGAGCAATTAGACAATGAGGATCAGGGGTGGGGCAGTAGGGTAATTAAATATATTGGAAGGGAGAATGGAGGGGGTCAGTCGTCTGCTTGGCGCGGTGTTGGTGACAGCACCAGTAATGTAAAACAAATGACAAACGAAAAAACCAAGATGGCAGTCGAACGAAGGCGAGAGACAAACTCCAGTAATGTATATAAACAAATGACAAACGAAAACCCCGANATGCCTTGCAGTATGGAGGAATGCACCGACCAAGATGTCGGTCGGCTGCACCTACCAATATGGTGGACTGCATCGACCAAAATGGCGGACGGCTGCACCTATCACGATTGCGGACGGTGGATGTGATGCCTACCAAGATGGTGGACTGCACCTAACAAGATGGTGGAATGAGTATTGTGGAGGGGGTAAGAGCAACCTCGGGAAATTTTAAGTTTTTTGTATAGTTTTTAAAATAATTTTTTAATAATTTTTAATATATTTTTTATATAATTTTTTTATGAATTTGTTTATTTTTATTTTTGGTGTCAAATGTTAAAGTTACACGGATCCAAGATGTCGGACAAGATGGTCACCGGGGGACCGGTTTGACTGAACATGAAAAGCTCCGATTCCCCGTCCCCTTGCATCATAGTACTCGTAGTCATTTTACTTCACTAAATGTGGTTTTATAGATAGTTATTTTCTTATCTGATTGGCTATAACTTTGCGTCTTAATTTCACACAGACAGTTTAGTATAAAAACTGCAGAACAACTAATAGTGTTTTACATCTAACACACTGCCGTGTCACTGTCCCAACATCTGTTTTCAGCATAACTGAGTTAAACATACAATTTACCCTTGAGTTGAAGAAGACACCCAGTTTCATAGGTTTACGTGTGAATTTTACAATTTTACAGTGATTTGAACTATTCGAAGACGCATGTTGATACGGCATTTCGCCAATTGACAGAAACTTCATTGGCGGTGACCCCATTGCCAATAACTCAAACCACTGATTCAAATGTATTGTGTTGTAATATGTCATTTCAAATTGAATTATTATTGGCTGACTTAAAAATTTCGAAAACAAAGTCGTAAATTAAATTTGAATTTTAGTTTATTGGTTTGTAAAGGCAGTCGAACTGGTCCCAAGTTAGTTAAGTAATTTTGAAACCAACACTTTGAAAAAAAATTCCGATCAGTAACTACATATTTTAACGTAAGCAACAACTCGCGTATCTTAACTGAAGTTGGCAATGGATTGGGAAAAACTGTTCTATGAATCGGCGTCTTACTGAAAGCGTCATGTTCAAATTAGTTGCATGTCAANGCAATGGATTGGGAAAAACTGTTCTATGAATCGGCGTCTTACTGAAAGCGTCATGTTCAAATTAGTTGCATGTCAAGCCATGTTTTTTATTTGTTTTCCACTTATGATTATTCCTGTAATAGCATTCAATAATGTTTACAAGTAATCAGTAGGTTCCATGCAAGTTTTAATTTTTACGTGTAAAATAGCCATTTTTTTAGGCGGTATGAAAATTCCTCATTAAACATCAGCCAGCTGAAGTTGATTTTTATATTTGTACTTAAAAGGTCATGGAGTTTATATAGTTAGATAAAGTTTTTTTCCTCCCTCGGCGGACTTAAATAAACAAAAAGAAATACAATATTGCGTGCCGGTTGCCATATACAATTTATGTTCCGTGCTTCTAACAGTTTCACCCTTCCCACCTACGCCCCATCAAGGGCTCCCTCCACCCCCTACTCGCTTCGCGGGCGCCCACCACCCTATTAGCTCATTGAACTTCTCCGTAGGACCGCAGATGTGGTCGTCTAGTGGTCGCGTCCTGCCGGCGTTAATTAACTGCGTGGCTGGTGGGTTTTCTATGGCTCCGAGGAGTGGGGGGGGGGATGTGATAACGACATTCGGAACGTCTTTGACAAGAACATCCCTTTTTTCAAGCTTGTGTGGCCTTGCACACCTAGCGCCCCCCCCTTTTTTGTAAACACCGCTCTATCTCTCTCTCTCTCTCTCTCTCTCTCTCTCTCACACACACACACACGCACACACTCTCTCACTACATCAACTCTCGCCTGCCCACTGCGTCTCTTCCGCGAGTCTTCCGAGTTCCGAGTACTTCTGGACGTGACACGACTCCTAACGAGATTCGGCCCCGATTTTCATTTCGGGGGTCCAGCGCTCTATAGGCTGTTCACCTTAAAGTAAGCACTTGTGTTTAATAAAACCTCTGAAATGAAATCACTGCCCGTTAACTGTATATATGCTACTCTACACACGCGAATTCAGGCGCCGTTATGTTGGCACCGATTGAAGTAAAACGTTTCAAAGACATGGCGTCGTACTGAAAATGTTGTGTTTACTTTTATGGCTAATCAAAGTGTTGTATTTGTTTTTGCCTTATATGCATTAGAAAACGAATTGGCATATAATAACATATAAATGTTTCTAACCATTTTAGGTTTTACATACGGCGGAAGGAAACATACTGTGGAAGTGGATATAACTGGGCGGCTCAGAACATGGTGTTCGTGAGAGCGGATGAGGGTGAAGTGAGGTGAATGTGGAGCAACGCCGGAATTCAAGGGCGGGGGAAACGGGAGATGCCTAAGAAAACCCGCCGACCAGCGGCATCGTCCGGCATGATTCCCACATGCGAAAATCCGGGAGCGACCCTGCTGAGAATCGAGCCCGGTTCGCCTAGGTGGGAGGCAAATAGTTGAACCACTACACCACAGCGGCTCCGCAGATTGAGGGAAAGAGTAGATCATAAGCAGGGCTTTCGAAAGTTCGCACTTTATCGTGGACAGTCTATAGTGTTTTAGACTCTTTTCTTAAAATAAATGCAGGCTATAAGCATATTGAGGGTTCAGTCCACAACTAGGTTAAGTCCATCCAGTTATGTTATGAACTTTAAGTAAAAAGTTTGTTACTTTCTTCCAGGAGACATTACGTCTATAGCGTCATTAATATTTTGCATCTGAAATTAAGTATTGGCTGTATTTAAATTTCAAGGAAGCAAAGCTTAACAAACTCTAGAATATTACACCAAACGAACCTTGCACCGCATTCGTGCGTACTCAGTGTAGTCATGTTTTGCATAAGGACTATTTCCTAGTGAAGTGAGTGTTACCAACACACCTATTATTATCTCTCTGTTTTCATCCGTATTAGTTATAAATGATATTATAATTTATGGAAAAAATATAAGTAAACTATCAATTTAACCAAAAATAATGCACTTTCATGTTAACGGAAGTTTAAAATGCTACATAACATATTAAAAAAACAACCAAACACACATACATGGGATGATATAAAGTATGAAGAAATCGCTGTTAGACTACATCATATGTTCTATCAGTAATGATTTTAAAAGAAAGGACTTGATCTTCTGATGCTCTGAACCTTATACAAAATCCAGGGGCGTTGCCAGTAATTTCTCAAGTGAAGGAGTGAAGGTTACAATAACTGTAGTGAAAGCGGAAGATTAACACCTCCAATAGCAGTGCTGAAACAATTGTTATTTACGACATGCATTAGAAAATAATATTAATTTATAATACACCCATTTACAAATAATTGATCACCATAAACGAATCGTGCGAGTACAACAAAGTTTAGCACGCAGTATCTTCATAGTCCGACTCGTGTTCCTTTTGCATTTAATGCTGTTTTCTTGCGCGGATGTGCCACTAGGAAGCATACATGTCCATCCGACATTCATAGCTGCACGACACCGAATAAGGCCTTAGAAGCAGCGTGAGCCACTGTGCCAAGTTCAGTGGACACTCAGCATGTCCCGATGGTGTACTCAAAAAGCCTTTGCCCAAGTGGAAGTGTTTGAAATTGGCCGCATCGTCGGCCTCTGAGAAGCAGATCGGACGTCCTGGCTCTCTGATCGTCACTAGAACCGTTCTGCCATCACTGTGAAGGTCGTTTTACGATGACAAACGTGTGCATAACGAAAGAGTACGTATTATAATTAAAGTAGGTATTCGTAATGGCAGGGTTCATGTTTATCGTGTACGCCAGGCTGTTTACGTACACAGTGACCATGGACCATGCCATAAGGAATACCTACTTGTATTTTGATACGTACACGTTCGTCATGTACGCGTTTCTCATCGTGAACTGGTCTTAAGTCGGTGTTGAACGCGGTGGAAACAGGAGCGTAGATACAGCCGTCGAGAAGGCTCGGGTCGATCCCGGCTGACCACCAGCAGGGAGGATTGTTCCATCGTGTGACAGGCTGTAAGCACTCCACGGGTGCCGCTGTGCACCACCCAGGGATATGTCACAGCAGCTGCGGATTAACCTCTTTCCACCACTAACATACCCAGGCTGCTAGCAGATCGGGATCCGTCGTTGCGGCGCCCCTTATGACTTTTTCATTTCGACCTGAGTATCGCCGAGCACGTGTGACCTGCCGGGAAAGGACAGCATGGCAGCTTGCGGATTGGCGACGAGTGGTGTTCAGCGACGAATCACGGATCTGTTTGAGTACAGACGACCGCCGAATTCGAGTCTGTAGACGTCCTGGACACGCCGTGATCCACGCCAAATTATAGAGCGGTGGACATCCCCCCCCCCCCTCCATTCCACGCGAGTGGCGTCATGGTGGAGGGTGCAATTTCCTATGATTCCCGCACCCCACTGGGTATCACTGGCCTTCCTTCGTGATGTCAACAAGCTTCCTTGGCCAGCAATGACCCCCAGACCCCTCGCCCATCGAGAACGTTTGGGACGATATTGGACGGAAACTTCGGCCAGCAGCAACTACAGCGGATCTGGAGGGTCAGTTGCGGCAGCTGTGGCAGAATTTTCCTCAGGAGAACCATCCGACGTTTGTAAGCCTACACGCCTGACCTTATCGGTACTTACCTCCGTGCTGCGGGTGGTTCAACACCACACTAAATGCATCCTAAAAGTGTTGATCCTTTGCAATACATGCTTAGTGTGATACAATATTTTGATGTTTTCTGTATACATGCTACTATGTCCTGTCCCTGTAACCACTTACGTGCCCCTGCGGTGGTACCTTCAGGGTAAACTATTATTTTGAAAATGAGTGTATAACAAAATGCATTACAGTTTACAGCAGTCACATATCTCTATCATAATTGATGGCTGATTAGTTATTTTAGTACTATTAAAACTAATTGTTGATAGCTATAGGGGCAATTGAGGGGGACAACCCTCACCCCTCCCACCAACTCTGCAGATTTCTTATTCTTTAAAAATGTTGGTGAAAGTTGAACCATGTGCCAGCACGTTCGGATGGAGTTCTCTTCCATGGAATGTTTGTTGTTGACGAGGAAAAAATAAAAGCAGTCCGCGGTTAACTTAAAATAATTTTGTAGTCCACAAATTAAAACATTACATTTTTTATGTCACGTTAATACTTGGAAATGCTCTTACATTGATGCAGACTGTAGAAGTATTGTGCCAGTCAGCGTGTACGATAAGATAAGCAGTTAAGGGCGAGTTGTGTTATGTAGCGCATCTCCACTTACATTAGTAGTTATAAATGGTATGTTCACCTGGGTGGCACCAATGCGGCCATCTTGGATGACGTCACTTCCCTTTTTTCCTCAAAATTTCCCTTATTTACCTTAAAAACGGCCAGAATAGCCAGAATTTCCCTCAAAATTTCCCGCAAAAATGTGTTTTGCACAATGCGGCAGGTCTCGGCAAGTCGAAGGCGTGACTCATAATGCTAGTCGAGGGAGACGCGACAGGCTCCAGGGTGGCAGACCAGCCGAGTCACACATGCACTTACCTTTACGAGAGGAATTCAGTTATACCGTACAAGAAAACAATTCATTACGTTTAAATATGATGTACATCTACTTATTTGAAATCATACCATTTATAGTACTATAAATGTAAGCATATTATGACATGAATTAGCCATTAATCGCTCACCACAAATTTGTATTAATATATAAATATAATTAAATGTACGAACTATTTAATGACGAGTAAGGAGGCGTCGCGACGCGTTCTGCTGCTAGTGATGTTCATCAGAAGTGATGTTTATGATACGAATTTGGTGCCTATAGATCCTGTGGGTGGGAAATGGTGGGTAACTATGCTTATAAAAGAGCTCAGGGCGTGCTTGAACCTGCGGCCCAGTTCATCGTCGGGGGCGATAATTATGTTATAAATTTGATGACTATAGCTTCAGTGGGTTGGGAATGGTGGGCAACTATGCTTATAATTGGGCTTAGGCCAAACTTGCCCTGCGGTACTTTTCGTCGTCGGGGATGATGCCTATGTTATGAATATGGTGAATATCTTAAACAGTTAGGAAATTACAGCCAACTATGTTTATAAGTGAACTTAGGCCATACTTGCCCTGCGGTACTTTTCGTCGTCGGGTTGATGCTTTGTTATGAATTTGGTGACTATATCTTAAACAGTTCAGAAATTACAGCCAACTATGTTTATAAGTGGCTTAGGGCATTGACCGCCACGCACGTGCATCGCAGCGCAATTGTGTGTATGTATGGCTGCATGTTACATGCGAATGTAGTTGTCAGCGCTCACGCGGACCAGAATAGGCATAGTAGAAGTGTTATTAATTTATATATAGGTATGTGTGCGCGCGTGGTACCTACAGTTTTTTCCTATGTGTACATTCGACATTAAACATACTCTTTTTTCCGGATGACAAGTTTATTGTCTGGAGAATGCGTACGCTGATGCTTACATCAAGTTTATTTCTTCTACTAGTCATGCAATGGTGATTTTATATAAAGTCGGGGCCTGGCCAAATTTTTTTCCGAATGCCGGGATGATAATAACTATTTATTTATTCGAATTTAAACTTCCTCCTTTCCTAGATCTCGTAGTAATCTTGTGGTCTAGTCGTCGGACTGGCAACCGAAGGGTGGTTGGAACGATCCCGCACGCCTGATGCATTTTTTGAGTTCTCGAAGAACTAAAAATAATTCCGAGCGCTCCTGGCGGCCACCGTTTGAATTCACCTCCCCGATGCTAGCGCTCCCCTGAAGGCGAGTGAACCAACCAAAACACAAAATGGCTGCATCGATACCCGCGCTCGTAGCTGCGTACAGTAGAGCCTCCTACACTCTAGTGGTATGTGCAATAATTAAAGATGGCTTTCTACAGCAGACGACTGGCGGCAGGCACGGGAATTAATGACGGAGGGTGCAAAAAACAAGAGTGAGAGAGAGAGAGGGGGGATGGGTTGGAGACAGGAAGGAATGATAAAAGGCAAGAGAGAAAAAAATACCAGAAGGAATATGAGAAAATCAAGGGATAGAGCAGGCGTGGGCGTGAATCTAAGATGGCGAGGACGAATGCAAGATAGCGGGGTGATTTACGTGTGTGCGATTAGCGTAATTGCGATAAGTATATGTACAATTATCATATATGTATGCGTGATTGGTATTGCTGTCCTTAGCTAATGCGTGCTTGACATAGGTCGTAGAGTATATGCTTGTAACAATGTAGTGCATGAAGTTGCATGACGGGGCAATGAACTCAAACATTCTGCTGGCATGAAATGACAGAGCGTGTAGTACTTGTAAATGATTGCACAATCCGGCTGGCATTTGCTCGATTTCCGTCTGATCCCGCCGCATTGCGCAAATGCCAGCTGCTTTGTGCAAAACACATTTTTTGAGGGAAATGTTGCTGGTTTTGAGGGAAATTCTAAAATTCTGATTGAAATTTTGGTGATTTTAGCCGTTTTTGAAGAAAAAAAGGAAATTTTTGGTCATCCAAGATGACCGCATTGGAGCCGCGACACAATAGCCGGCAGCCATACGGGTGAACATACAATTTGTAACTATACTTGCATTGCAGTGCAGACGAATAAGTGACGACCGCTGTTGCTAGGTTATTGCTGTGGTATTTCAATGTTCATATTTGTACTTTATTTAATAAATCCAAGCATACACATGACATTACTTCGATTAAACTTTGGTAATTCATATATTTACGCGTTATCTTCACGAAAATCATGCTAGGCCATTTTTTTATGCATCACGTATGTCTAGCACTTTTCACTGGTGTATTTTTCTGTTCATTGATCACTGTGAGTACCGCATATACCATTGATACATCTGTATAATATATATAATTTTATTTCCGAAATTGTCTAAACATTTTTTCCCTACGTATGGCCCCAACGAATTATATCGTCTCGTATGTAGCTTCATTTACCCGTAATAAATTCACATTCGTCATTGTGAAGCAATTCTAAGCACTGTAAAACAATAGAAGTACGGCTGTGATTCATCGCTATAAACTTTAGCTGAAATTGCTTTTGTAGTGGGGAAATATTAGCAAAGGATAGTGAACAATTCGTCGGACTTCTTCTGTTTACTATGCCATAACAAGTTGTTTTTTTCCTGAGTACTTTTATTTTCCTTTCTTTTCCGGTTGTTAGAACTTGTTGCGTTGTTGAAGTGCGTTATTATTTTGGTTTCTTTCAAATAGCGTAGAATTCTTTCAGGACAGTCTGTTGCTACAAAAAGTTTTAATCCAGAGTCCACGTGCGTGAGGTTTTAATACGTGAATTTTTGCAAGTGGGAATCGTGCCATACGATGCCACTGGTCGGGTTTTCTCGGGGATCTCCCGTTTTCCCCGCCCTTTCATTCCGGCCCTGCTCCATGCTCACCTCGCTTCACCTTAATCGGCTCTCACGACATCGGTGTTAAGAGCCGCCCAAATCTCTTCATTCGCTCTTTTTCAGCTTACCAAAATAGTTTCTTTAGTTTCTTCCCCTTTCCATTGTCCACTACACTGTAGTGACCATTAATCTTGAAATAGATTCATCTTGCAGAATAATTAAAACCGTGTTTACTTAAATATTTACTAACAATATTCTCTGTTTAACCACCGTATAAGGCAATGCATGTTCACACTGGTTGGTTGTATAAGAAATGTTGCTAGAAAAGAAAGGAGGCTTTTAACTTGTAGTATCCCCCACCATTACTTTCACTACGGGTGAATCGGAACCCTGGACCAATTAACCTATCCAGAAAATTATGACAAACCTTGTTTTGGCAACACTTGAGTGCTCACGACAATGAAATACTACTGTAATTGCTATAAAATGGTAACTAATTAAGACATAATGGCAGCACCTCTTAAAAAAATTAATTCACTTACTTGGTAACGTAATTCTCTTTTTGTCCTCCTTATTATAACTTAAAAACGAAAACGTTCGCCGCTGTGTAATTTTCTGATGTTGAAGTTGTTACACACGTTTCAGTCATGAAAATATTTCTTTCTTACTTAATCTTGAAGAGTTCAGGGCTTTTTAATTATTGCTTGAGAAGTTGCAGTGTTACATATCTTAAAATATGCGAAAATTATTTTAAGAGTATTTTTTAATATTGTTTTTGAGGCTGTGAAATCAATCTTACTACTCGAAGCATTTCATGTCGTTCATTAAGGACATTTATTTATCATGCCAGAAATTTTCATTTCATAATTTAGTTTTTTTTTTTTTTGGCATCATGCAACGGCGAAACACAACGCTAAATGGCAGAAATCAAGCATTGAAAATATTTGTAAGAGTGAGAGCTGAAATCCTAATCAGTGACTTCAACCGGGAAAATAGCAGTCACAGAATGTCGGGTAATTAACAGTTCCGACTGGTTAATCAGTCAAATGAACTGGGAACTAGTGCCTTACAGTAGCTGATGAACCTAACTGGTATTCAGCTGAAATCAGGGAAAATGAGGTCGTGTGTGTGCCCAAGGTGCGCAGTAGCCACGTCATGTCCCAGCATTGGGCTGCTTTTCTGCCAATACGACTATAATAAAATACGTGGATATGATTTGAGATTCGGGCATAGTGTGTTTAAACAAGTGCTTTGGAATGTTTGTATACGTCTTTTAACCAATTTTTAATGCGATTATATTACATTAAAATTTATAAAATTATTTTATACATACAGTTAAAAAGCTTGTGTTCTAAAAATTAACATCTAGATAAAACACCGTTCGTCAGTGTTGGCCATGTGGCCTTGAAAGCGTTTCGCCAATCTGCGTTTTACCTGTAAGCAGTTTGACTGACTTAATCTTGCCGGTGTTTCTGGTGACTGTTTTTTACTTTACGGCGATGTTCACTTATTTTAATTTCTTACTAATACTGATTTTTCCCTTCGATCGTGAAACTGCGTTTTGCGTAAATTATCGTCCTCTGCTATTATTTTTCTGAATTGGTTTAGTTTGCCTTTTACCGTAACTTACAGAAACGCCGTTACGTTAAACATTTTTTTCTTTTACTATAAAATTGAAGAATAGTTATTAAAAACTTGTAATATCGCTATACCTAAATATGATCTAAAATTTAAAGAAATAAGTGGGGAATCTACTGCTGTTGTCTCACTTCTGTGCCAGTAGTAATCAGTAAAATTTGCGATATTTGGCCTTTTGTTGTTTCAGAAACATATCTGTAGATTGTAACTCTTGCAACACGTATCTTAAAAATACTTTATAATAGACGTTTCCGCATCTTACGTGGGGCCGCGGTGGCTGAGCGGTTAGCCTGCTTGCCTCCCAACAAGGCGAACCGGGTTCAATCCCCAGCCGAGCCAATCCCGGATTTTTGAATGTGGGAGTCGTGCTGGACGAAGCCGCTGGTTTACGG
The DNA here is from genome assembly GCA_002778355.1 of Clitarchus hookeri. Taxonomy (NCBI): domain Eukaryota; kingdom Metazoa; phylum Arthropoda; class Insecta; order Phasmatodea; family Phasmatidae; genus Clitarchus; species Clitarchus hookeri. The sequence continues at coordinate 1,427,438 of NQII01000076.1, read as the reverse complement.
GTTTTCCCGGGGATCTCCTGTTTCCCCGCCCTTTCATTCTGGCGCTGCTCCACACTCACCTCAATCACCCTCATCGGCTCTCAAGACCTCGCTGTTAAGAGCCGCCCAAATCTCTTCACTCACTCGTCTTATGTCACAAGTGACCTATTTTATACCTCCTGCTGTAGGTTGGTAGTGTCAATTGACTTATCCCAATCAACATCACTGTTTTTTTTTTCTCCTTGTGTTATTTATATCAAGGTCCTAAGGAAACTGCTCGTGCATCTTTGTAATGAGATTTTTCTTCTCTTGTTCACCAGTTAGATTAACCTTTTTATCACAGGGTCCAGTATATAAGTTATGTTGTACAGGAAAAGGCTTCATGATTCTGCTGTACACAACTATGAAATAACGCGCGCTGGAAGAACATGTAAATTTCATCCGAGAGACTCATTTTGTTTTTGTGACAATTTTTGAAGTTCGCACATTGCTACCGCCAGTACTTCCAAGTATAACAAAAATACTTCCGTTGATTTCGAAGCTTAATTAAGAGAGTAGCTGGAGATTTAAAATTAATACGCTGCATTACCTAACTTGATGACTTTGCTTGTAATTGATAGGATGAAGTTTCTTTAAAGATACTGTGCGTTTGAGGAATTAGTTATCATTATCGTCCTCGAAATTATTTTGTGTCAACATCTTTTTGGAAAAATTTAACAGTTTTACTTATTCACTATTATACAATGCATTATTAGTGCATGCTAGAGGCACGTATGTTTTCTTGCTGTTAAATAAAAAAACGTTTAGTGTTAGTTGTTTCAATTTTCTTACAGTCTCAGTCAAATGGTGAAGTAGCTCCACACTTGTGCGTCACACGACAAATATAAAACTTGAGACGTGGACACGCCACATTAATACCAAAAAGCCACGCAATTTTTCCAGTTGTAGTTCATAATGCCTAGTTTCTTTTTTTTTTATAGTCCTGAACGGCTGCTTCAGTACTGCTTCATTAGGCCTATACGTTTTGCGCGTGGGTCTTCACCGTCCGAGTCGTGACAAGGGGAGCTCGATCTCGATGGTAATGTTGCTCCTCCATCGGAGCTTTGTTTCCATTCATCGTGCGACCCTGCAAAGCTGAACTCAGCATTGCCGTGGCTTCCCCTGACAATAAAACGGACGGCAACCAGAGTAGCGATTGTCCGCTCTCTCTCTCGCGAAGCGTCGCTATAACCACATCGTTACATCGTGCTGCCGCCGCACCGCTCTTCTGTTGAGGGTACTACCACCCTTAGTCTACGTGCTGAATAACTGGCCTGTCGGGTTTCTGTAGTAAAGTAACGGCCCTTACGACAAGGTATTGATGCAAGCGCCCACTNGCTGAATAACTGGCCTGTCGGGTTTCTGTAGTAAAGTAACGGCCCTTACGACAAGGTATTGATGCAAGCGCCCACTGCCAGTAGTATTTTATTCTAATGTGTGTGCTCTTTCAACGTGATACAATTATTAATCCGCTGACCTTTGCTGATAGTTAACGTTTTCCACATTAGCTCTATGGAGACATGCTTGAACCTGGTTTAGTAATTTTTGGAAGTTTGCACACTCTGATATAATTAACGTGTGTANGCTGAATAACTGGCCTGTCGGGTTTCTGTAGTAAAGTAACGGCCCTTACGACAAGGTATTGATGCAAGCGCCCACTCCCAGTAGTATTTTATTCTAATGTGTGTGCTCTTTCAACGTGATACAATTATTAATCCGCTGACTTTTGCTGATAGTTAACGTTTTCCACATTATCTCTATGGAGACATGCTTGAACCTGGTTTAGTAATTTTTGGAAGTTTGCACACTCTGATATAATTAACGTGTGTANGCTCTATGGAGACATGCTTGAACCTGGTTTAGTAATTTTTGGAAGTTTGCACACTCTGATATAATTAACGTGTGTATTTCACGCAATTTTTGTGAAACGAATTAACTGTACTACATAACATCATTACTTGGATATTGTGTATCGTCTAAAATCGGAACGTTACAGCGAAAAGGTGAGAAAACTAATTTGAAACCAAAAAATACACTGCAAAGTGGTAAATAAAACATGCGTCTCATCAGAATCTTAACGTCATCTGTACAAATTGCACACAGGCTTTAAGTGCTACCAAGGCAATTCCATAAATTGTGGGCACTGCGAAAAAAAAAGAGTGGTAAACAGTATTAGAAATAATTCCTCTGCTGGAAAGCATGATACACAAATCACTACACAGCGATAGGAATTCCGATGGCAAGTTAGATCAGCATTATATCAGCCAAACATCCAAAATTTGATCTGAAGAAAGGCCGCATTGTTGTGATACCTCCTGCAGACAACGCTCAGTCGCCACATACATGATTATTTACAGGAGGTTTTCTCGTGGTGTTCCTGTTTCCCCCACCCTTGCATTCCATATCTGCTCCATTTAAGGATCTCTGTCCGTTCGCCCTTTAGGGAGAAGGGCTGCGACGGATCCCGCCCTGAAGTGCGCCTTTTGCAAGCGTTATCGTTACAATTACCTAGTATTTGTTTTCATTACTATTAATACAAAGAAGGTGACGTCAGAGAAAGGCCGATCACGTTTGCCTAACACTCCCGCACCTGTGCTCTTTAGAGGCACAATTTGTTTCTTTACTGGCCTGTTTACTTCTTTGTTTCTTTCGTGCGTCCTTTTAGCTCTCTTGGACCACTTTTTCCTGTTTTATTCCCAACCTGGTTACAGACGAGCTTCAATTTTTGACCGTGTAATTTTGGTTGTTCGACTTTTCTTAATAGTTATCTAACACCACACAAACTGAAACCCTCCAACATAATTTACTGTTATCTCAAGATTCATACGCAGTGTTTTATGTTTTCCTTGACGAACCATACAGCTGCTCAGGTGAAACATCCATCTGACGTTCTAGCCTTAGAGCAGTAAATTAAATTAGCCCACACTGATATGTTAGTGAACTTTAGCAGTAAGAGGGGCCGAGTTGGCGTAGTGGTTAGACTACTCGCCTCCCACTAAGACGAACCGGGTTCGGTTCCCAGCGTGGTCGCTCCCCTATTTTCGCATGTGGGAATCGTGTCGGACGATGCCGCTGGTCGGTGGGTTTTCTCGGGAAACTCGGCTCTCAAGACCACGATGTTAAGAGCCGCCTAAATCTCTCCTCTCCACTCCAGAAGTGAAGCATCCAATTACACAGTTTTTTTTTTTAGTTCCTTTATTTTCGCGTGGACTTACCTGGCCGCGGCCGTACATCCTTCCCAAGTTAGATGGCCGTGTCAACCGCACGCGCCAAAGTGCCGTAATGTGCCTGGCAGACAAGCTGCCATTGGGCCACAGTTTGTAGGAGTGGACAAGTCACCTTGCCTTGTTTGTGGGGGGTGTAGGACCAGCAATCGGTTTATTTTTATTTTTCTAACCTACAGTAAAAACTAAGTGTTATGTGTGAACCCGCGGTAGGGACGGGAGTTTATTGTGTCTCAGGGCTAACCCCATACGCCTACAAGGGAAGGAAATCATGCAAGGAGACTTGCATCGCGTCAGCAAGGGATCGGGCTGCCATGGCCACGTTTCGGCCATGAAAACCTCCCTAAGTGTACTTATAGCTAAACTACTATACTAAGAAGAGAAAGGGAAAAACTGGCATTGACACTGTAAAAGCCCTTTCGACAGGAAATAATTAAAAATTGTTGCATGCATTGTCAGAAAATGCTACAGGAGACAGATAGGTGGAAACTATGCTCTTTATTAATGGGTAGAGAAAATACTAGTACAGAGGGGGCAGGAGATCTTTNTTTGGCGCTGGCTTAACCAGAGTAATGTTTGCACATCACACTGGTGGGAGGAGTGGGGAGTGGCGCAATTGCCCCCCCCCCTGAAACACCAGTAGATCCTGAAAACTTAAAGAAAATTGAATTAGTTGCCAGTGAATGCCAGTAGAGCCAACACAACACGACTTTTACTAATTCATGATAAGATGGTGATTTGCCTGAAAGGAAAAAGATAGTTAATTTTAACCTAAATAAACCTAATTAGCCTATCAATTAATTTAAGCCCACAAAAACGGTTTTTTTTTTACGTACCGTATCTTCTAAACTAAATAACCCCTGAGGTGTCCCTTTAGCATTCCTCGTGTTAATCTAAAACTAAATTAAGTAACTATAGTTAAATATCTGCCTTAAAAACTGCACAGATGCTAACATAATTGGCCTTGCAGTGTGTTACACGCAGGGCTAAGGGGCCTGTGCGCTAGAAGCGACTTGGGGTGCTTATAGCGCTGAGTTACATCAATATCGTAGTCGCCAAGGGCAGTTATGAGAGGATTTGAATGTTCTTCGTTTGATTTGTAAAAACGCTCAGTCTGCTTGCGAATTACTTCGTCCAGCATTTCTTGTTTTAATTCTGCGTGCAAGCATCTAACAGGGATATCTGCGCGCATTTGCATCCAATCGGAGGCATTTATTTTGCACCACCTGCAATGAATTTAAACATGTTTGTAAACAGTAGGCCCAGCGGGCGCTGCATAGGCGATAATGGGGCGAATCATTGACTGATATAATCGTATCCCATTTTTCTGTGACAAACCAGAGCCACGAGATAAAAGAGGATATAAAGTTGTCATGCGCGCATAAGCAAGATTTCTCTTGACTTCCACATGGCGTCGCCATGTCAGCCTTCTATCCATAGTAAGGCCGAGGTATTTCAACTCTTCATTAAATGGAATATCCCCCCCAAAGAGAGTGAGGTGTGGCAGATTGGGAGGAATGTTCCGGCGAGTGAAGACTACAGCCTCGCATTTTCCCACATTTACTTTAATTCTCCACAGGCGAAAATAATTTTCCAGCTCATTGAACTGTGCCTGGGCGCGCTGAGTGGCAAGTTCAGCATTGCGAGTTCGCGTGTAAATTAGAGTGTGATCTGCATAAACTCCTAAATTAATATGCCAGTTAGGGGGCGCGGGTTTTCGTGGGTATAAATATTTTACAAAACTGGACCTAATATGCTGCTCTGGGGGACTCCAGCCCTAATTATTTTCTTTTCTAAGGTCGCTCCATCAATTAAAACGGTAAACGAGTGCCTATCTAAACACTAAGCTAATAATTTAATATAACAATCGGGGAATTTTTTCTCATACAATTTATACAGTAGTCCTGCATGGAAAACCCTGTCAATTGCCTTTCCGACATCGTAATGGCGCCAGTTAAAACTAGTAATGTGCTCTGATAATCTGACGAGCTGATGAACGGTAGAATGTGCTTTCCTAAAGTCAAACTGCTCATTAGGAAAAATATTTACTTCGCGAATGTGATTTTCAAGGCGCCGCAATAAAACGCGCTCGTGAATCTTAGAGAGCGAACTGAGCAGACTAATGGGGCGGTAATTCTATAATAGTTTTGGGTCTTTGCCCGGTTTGGGAAATACAATGACTGTGGCACATTTCCAGGAGGTGGGGAAGTGTGCAATATTAAAACTTGCATTAATGCTTTGCGCTATAGCTTCAAGTATACTGTCAGGCAGTTGCTTGAGAGCTATAGCCTACAGGGAGTCGAACTTGGGTGCTTTACGTGGCTTCATTCGTTTAATAATTCTTCTTACCTCGTCGGCGTGCGTGGGTTCTGGTGTAGTAGCAGAAGGCTATTGCAAACGCACTCGGAGGTTCCTATAAATGTGAGCCACAAACGCTAGATCTAAGGGATCAGGATTGGGTTGGAAATCTAGTCCTAAGTGAGCGGCCACAACCTCAGCCTTCTGCTGTGGCGTGTAGGCCATGCCTGCAGTGTCTTCAAGAGGCGGGATTGGATCACGTTTCTTTATAAACGTCTTCGTGATGTGCCACAGACTATTATCTGAGGTTCATAAATGGGATAATTTATTATTCCAAATTTCAG
>NQII01000076.1:1335938-1421485 GCA_002778355.1 Clitarchus hookeri | reverse complement strand
GGGGGGGGGGGGGGGGGGGGGTTCTCAACAACAGATGAACAACTTGCTAATGAACCAATTACACAGTGAACTCTAGCTGCACACGCCAGCAAGATGGTGCCACTGGTCAGAACGCCGTTCGCTAGTCAGCGCCTGGCAACTTCCGCCTGGCAGCCCAGCCAATAGGGATTCATTCGTTACACGCAGTAGCCCATCAGGCTCAAGGTCTGTTCAAAAGTCTCGCTCAGCCAATTAGCGATTGAGCACGCCAACATTTTAAGGAACCGGCATGATATTTCACTTCTGTACTTACCTATCTATTCTACACCAGTAGTTTTAAGTGGAAAGAAAAATTCTTTAAACATACACATGCTGATGTCTTGACAGTGGAAGCCTCACTCTATGGCCTTTCTTGACCAACGTATCCGGGGAACAATTTGGGCAGGGATATCCAAGTAAAAAGAACTCCAACCAAAGGCAATGAAGAACGCCCAATTAAGTACTGAATATAACTTGATGATCACTTTCGTTCAGGAGAATATCGGTTGTTTGGAGTCTGCATTCTGCCGGGTTACACAATGCACGCTTTTATTACTCAAAAGCATTGCCACATTTCCGGTTTTCATTTGACAGCATTACGCAGACAATGAATTATCAGGGACAGGACGTTCCGTTACAAATTGATCGGGAAATTGACCTTGTAATTTATCATTTACGTCAAACACGTACCGTCTGTATTAGAAAAAAGAGGGCTAGTTACCTGCAAATATCCGGTCTATTATTTGGACGTTTTGGCTACAGTTTGTAGCCCTGTTTATTAGCTTTCTCTCCCATTGATTGTTCAGTCGGCTCGTGCGCCCGCGAGAATCCAATCATTGTGTTTGCCTGGCCTCGCATAATGTAATGCAATCACGTCATTGTTAATGTTTGCTGCAGGCCATATCCCGGTTCAAATACTCACTTTTGTTTGTTAACACACTGGTGTGGTTAAACCTGTAGGCCTGGCCTTGAATCCTGATCCAAGTTATCGGTAATTTTTTTTCCAGCCGCAGTCAATTTCGGGCATATGTAGCTAATAATGTTATATCGTTGACAGCGGTATTCCTCTGAGGGCCTTAAACGACTAATTTAAAATTTATTGGCACTACCAGTGTACGTTTTACACATTTAATTCATATTGCTGGGGCCGCGGTGTCTGAGCGGTTAGACTGCTCGCCTCCCACCAAGGCGAACCGGGTTAATTCCCCAGCTGGGTCACTCCCAGATTTCCGCAAGTAGGAATCGTACCGGACAATGCCGCTGGTCGGCGGTTTTTCTCGAGGATCACCCGTTTTTACCGCCCTTGCTTTCCGGTGCTGCTCCATTCTCACCTCACTTCACCCTTATCGGCCCTCAAGATCTCGTTAAGAGCCGCCCATATATTTCAACTGAACTCTTTAAGATTGCTTAAATTTTTTAGTAATGGCCAATGTGTATGTGCTGATACGCAAATTGAATATATCAAGATTTTGTAATCACTGCGAGATTTTTTTCGTGTATATTTTTGTAGTTACGAAATACTCTAGTGTAAATGCATTGATGAACCCCTAGTAAACATATTCCAGTCCAAATAGGTTTTACAACGCACACTGTTCGTGATGTGTGGAATATGCTGGTTGCGAGTGGAAGAGTACCACTCACCTGCACAGGTCTGCAGCCACTAGACACAAGTGTCTTTGCTCGCAGGTCGTCTGATAACAAGGCGAGTGCAACTGGCTTTGCGATCCCATTGCGTGTGTATTACAGAATGCGTCTGCAATACCTGCAAGACGACTGCGAGTACCAGTTGAACAGTTAAAGTGACTTTGAGCATGGCTGTATAGCGGGACTCCTACAGGGTGACTGGACGTTCTGTAGAATGGACAGCCTGGAATGAGGCGGGTCGAAGTAGTTAAGGGTACTGCCTATCGGCTGGCAGCTGTGAAATTTAAATGGGAAAGCCCATTTTTAGGAAATTTCGCCTCAATGCGTTAATTTTAAAGACAGGCGTTTCAAACAAAATGTATTATTCGGCAATTAACGCACTGACGTGAAATTTCCTTAACCTGAGATTTCCTATTTAAAAATTTCGCAGCTGGCAGCCGGTAGGCAGTGCACTTAAAACTGTCCGCAATAGAGCGCGCCAGTGGTACCGTGGGAGAGACAAAATTAAATCACGCTTAGTAGATGCTGTACTGCAGCAGCGTTGGAAGTTCATACGCGGAAAAAAACAACAAATTATCTGAAAAAATGTAACAGAAGTTGCGTCTTTAGTTATTTTGTAAACGCAGGTAGGGTAAGAATTCAAGAAGAAAGTTACAGCATGTATAATTACGTAACAAAACATGTGAATGGAAAAAAGTGAAATAAATTATTTGTGAAATATTTTTCTGTAGCGGCATCGTAAAACTTAGCTCTCCAGTTTTCTGCGTTCCAGCATATGACGTGAAATGAAATTTTGTATTGGGATGCTTTCTTAACTTACAATGCGGCAGTATTTTTTTTTCTTTAATTCGCTTGGTAAGCCTTTAATTTGTAGCTCTTCACGTATTTATAAAACATTTAACTCTTGGTGATCTTCTTGAATTCTCTGGTCAGCATTCCATCTTCGGTTCTTTATTTGTTTGTAAAACACGTAAATAATTTAAGTATGTTCTGTATAGTATTTCATTGATGTGACATGAAACTCATGAGGTCCTAACTATGAAATTATTAAGCATACGTATTGGACGTATTTTGTAGCCTAAATGTGTATACATTTGAACATATATACTACCTAACGATTGGTGTGACTGGAAATTTTACTTATTTTACAGTATTTTATTTAGAATTAACGTCTCACGGTTGTAAGCCATTACATTAATAACCGATGTGGTTAACGAATTCTTTTTAGTAATACCGAAGTGTGATTTAAATCAGCTCGAACTCGCCACAAGAGCTTAACGTCTTAGCGAATATAACTACTGAAAACAACTTATTTTAGAATAAGTTTTTTATATTAATAATTTTTTTGTTTCATGCAGTATTCAAAACGCACACTACGATAAAGTGTTTCCACTTCTTCGTAATAGTTTATGGTATCATATTTGTACTTGTAATTTTTTGTTAAGCAATGAAAATCTTTTGTTCGCTAACTGCAGTTATCTTTGTAAGGGATTTATAACATAATTTTTTAATTTACTTTAAAAAAANAAGCAATGAAAATCTTTTGTTCGCTAACTGCAGTTATCTTTGTAAGGGATTTATAACATAATTTTTTAATTTACTTTTAAAATAATTTTGTCTGAAAATGAATAGATTTCAGTAAACATCAACTGCAAAACCGAAAATGTATGTTTGGTTTTTCTACGTATATTGAAGTAAATATCAGCATGATACGTAACACCTACTCTACATTAGGTATATGTAAGTATTTTTTTGTAACATGAATTTTTTTTTTTGCGTAAAGGTTTTACATATTTTTATTCGAGAAGGTTATAAGAAAACCTGTGGAACAGCGTTCATAAATCTGTTTATTTATTTATTGCGTCAGCCACGACCACTCCACACGCTTCTGTAACGTGAGTGTACGAGATGATTAAAACATGCCCATGCGTAGGATAAAATACGGTTGTCGCGATTGTAGCGACATATATTAGTTTTACAGTGTAAATATGAAGCTTGGGTTACTAGTATAAATGTGCGAAATTATGCTGCAATGAACTATTGCTACGTTTAACAACCCCGTGTAATACTTATACTCAGTACAATGTCGCGAGGGCAACACTACATGCTACACGGTGCATGCGCGCTACCATGACTCGCTAGATCTCCGGACCTCAGCGCCATGGAGCATGTGTGGGACATGGAACGACGCCTGACATCCAGCCCAGCCTCGGCAACGACCATCGCCCAGCTACGCCAAGAAGTACAGCGAGCCTGGAATCCCGTGCACCAGACAGACATCCAGCATCTGTACGACAGGTTACGTGCCAGACTTGCTGCAGTACGGGGCGGTTGCACTGCTCATTAAGGTGTCTCGTGTATGTGTCATTTAATGCTCTGGATATCCCACCTAACACCTCCTTGTATACCTACGGAGGTGCAGATAACTGTATTCCTTTGGGATGTTCTTATATGCGTTTCCACTAGTGTAGTTAGTTGGTTGCGACTACAATACTTGCAATCTTTTCTGAAAAAAAAAAAAACTCTGGAGTCCGTACAAAACCGTGTATTTAATGTTTTAGAACTGACCAACATCTTTGCTCATTAATAAATTTCAATTAGTTAGTGTATGTAAACTTCAGATAAAGAAATTGCGATAATTATGTTATATATATATATATATATATATTATGTTGAAAGAGTTTTAATAGATTGCGGGACTGTTTGTATTTACTATGCAATTTATTTCGTACGCTTATAAAAACTGTTTTGAAGTCTGATCAAAATAATTTTTCTGCCACAAGAAATGTTTTGCGCTATAGAAGTATAAGGTGTCTTTGCTACGGTAGTTTTGTTGGGATGCCCTTTTATATGGACATGAAACGTCATGGCGGTGACCATTGTTGTGTTTGTTAACACTTTAAAAAGAGAAAGAGGTTTGGCTGAATGAATTTCTGCAAAATTAATTTCTCCAGCGCGAGGGTCTGTTGTTGACAAAACGTGTTGGGGTGACAAAATCGTTTTGTTCGGCCTGGTCTGTACGGCGGGNCCATTGGCAAGATGGCCGGTGCCAGACAGACCAAGTAATTAAAAGTGTCGAGCGGTGATTTTAACCCCCGACCCACCCTTTTCGCAGCAGAAAAGAGCGACACTGCGATATTTTAAAAAGTAGGAACAAAAATCGAAAGAAAAATGTTGTGCTCTGCGTGTTTTCGTTGAGGTGGTTGTTGTTACGGAGGCATTGCAAGGTTTCAAGTTTGAATCCCGGTTGTGTCAAGTATGTTACCACGTTTTTGGGCGTCAGTTTATGTTTGACGTAGTATGCAAGATTTAATAGCGAGGGACGTTNGTCAAGTATGTTACCACGTTTTTGGGCGTCAGTTTATGTTTGACGTAGTATGCAAGATTTAATAGCGAGGGACGTTAATAATACGCTGTTCAGTGAAAATTGAGCACTTTTTAAACAAACCAGTGATAGGAATTCTTTGTTTATTATTACACATAGTACTATATTATACACTGGCATACAGGCTCCCATATGTCATTCGCAATTAAATGAGCATTTTTTGAAGCCCTCTCATTTGGATTAATNGTCAAGTATGTTACCACGTTTTTGGGCGTCAGTTTATGTTTGACGTAGTATGCAAGATTTAATAGCGAGGGACGTTGATAATACGCTGTTCAGTGAAAATTGAGCACTTTTTAAACAAACCTGTGATAGGAATTCTTTGTTTATTATTACACATAGTACTATATTACACACTGGCATACAGGCTCCCATATGTCATTCGCAATTAAATGAGCATTTTTTGAAGCCCTCTCATTTGGATTAATAGTCAATATTTTGCTATAGCCTTGGACGTGAACTTTCGAGTCCGGTGAAATATATACACTTCGTTTATTACTTACATTTCAATATTTTTTTTTTAAGTGGTGGAAGGATAGAAGATGGTTGATAGTAAAAAAGTAATGAGGACCCCAGAAGTGCTCACTTTACCATGAAAAGCCTATAGTTAAGTTGGCAGCGAGTTATACTTGACGTATTGTGAGTGTAATGTTTTTAATTTATAAACACTGAAGTTAAGATGTTTTGGTCACAGCAGAGTATTCATTTGCATATTTATAACACATTTACAATCCTAGCAATTCCATAGTGTTGGTTGGACGGCGCATGGATAAAGTGATCAGGCAAACGCCAATATAAATTACCCGTGTGTAAAAAAGGGTATAGGTTGTTCATGGTAAAATAAGCACAATTGAAAGTCCTGCTTAAGATCTACTTGAAAGCAAATTGTGTATCCTTCCGCCATATGTAAAATCAACATTGCATTGGGCTTCATAACTTTATTCATGCTTCAGTAAAGGAAAACTGTAAAATTATTATAAAAGTATATATTTTACAAATTTTATAATCCATACCTTTATATACATTAAAAAAATCAGAAAGAAAACTTAATCATTGTAGTATTAACAAATGTTTACGGAACACTTTTAATTTAAAGGTTTAGACATGGAACTACTTCCCTACATGGCGGATGGTCAGTACACGACACGGAGGGNTATGCTGCAAAAGCGGTTCACAGTAATGCATCCCCTTTCCCTTCTAATGAAAAAACATGTACCGCCACTCTTCGCTTATTTTACACCCACTCACAATATATTTATATTCTTATTTCTTATATCTGACTTACCTTTCATTTGTATTCGCATAACAGTCGTCACGTGAGTCTCTACATGGCGGATGGTCAGTACACGACACGGAGGGTCCCGAATCAGCTGTTTGGGCACATCCATTGTTTGCAATTTTGTCTGATTCTTCTTTACTTATCAGACGTGTTCTGCAAAAGATAAAAACGTGTCAGTAAAAATAGTTTAAAAAAATGTTGATGTTAATTAGTTAACATTTAAATTGCATCTAGGAAAGAAAAAAAAGAGAAGCATTCGTAAGTAAGAACCTGAGGACTAAACAGTAAAAAGAGTGCTTGCCACTTAGTTAAATCATCTTTTTGCGTTATATTAAGTTACAAAATTTATAATATTACGATTTGGAGCAATTACAACAGACATACACGCATTGCGGATCCGATAACAGACATACACGTATTGTGGANGATGTTAATTAGTTAACATTTAAATTGTATCTAGGAAAGAAAAAAAAGAGAAGTATTCGTAAGTAAGAACCTGAGGACTAAACAGTAATAAGAGTGCTTGCCACTTAGTTAAATCATCTTTTTGCGTTATATTAAGTTACAAAATTTATTATATTACGATTTGGAGCAATTACAACAGACATACATGGATTGCGGATCCGATAACAGACATACACGTATTGTGGATCCGAAGGTAATAAAAAAATTTGTCTGTTACAAATGCGCTCGTCATATAGCATCAACGCGACACACTCATATTAGATTCATAATTTACACACTTTAACACTTCAACATGTGAACCCCATTGGCAACACGCACAAATTAGTATGCAAATGATGGCATAACACGCAAATCGGTCCAAGATTATTTTCGGTTGTTACTTTAATAGTCTCATCAAAGTTTCTTAAATACTGACTCGAAAATAAAAGGAAAGACAATATCTACACATACGTTTTTTTTATCCGAGAAATTTGCTTGACGCATTTTTAATAAGTACTTAGTCAAACAAACGCCTTTAGCACTAAGAAGCTGAGTTTCCTTTCGTGAAAGGTGAAATAAATCCTGATTGTTCAATAAATGTGGTGGTCTTGGTACAATACTTTAATCCGCATACATACAGTGTTTTATGAAAACACTGTAACACTTTTAAACTAATTTTATAAAAATTTACAAGTGTAATATGCTGTTTTATTTACGTGTCAAGTTACAGTAACTTTAACTTCCTTTTAGTGATTTTCGTGAAATAAAGATCAGTTTGTTTGGAAATACACTTGAAAATATGATATGAAAACACACATGTATAAACAGCACTCCCACAATACTTTTATACACGAATAACACCTACCTGGTACCGTCGAAATATATAACTCTTCCTGTATTCCACTTTCGTTTCCTGCGATTTGCGTGCAACCTTAGCCTGGCTTTCTTCCCTCGTCTTCTCGTATCGTCAACACCATTCATTCTTCCAGTGCTGCAATATGACTACTCAAAAGAAAAAACTAACAATTGTTCACATAGCAGAAAGCATTCCTTGGTTCCTTCACCCGGCTCAATGCACTTCACTAGGCTCTACTAACAGCCAGGGCGTTGGCTCAACTCGCACGCGTTTACTGCACACCCTGTGCGGCGAGAGGGAGGGGCTGCTAAGCGCGCCAGAGCTGGTCCCTTTCTCCCCCACCCTCGTATTCAGGCTGGGGCGGGCAAAGGCCCAAGAGAGCACCACCTGATGGATACCGAGCAAGTGCAAAACATGCCGCAGAAATACGCGTTTCTCTTGAAATTTATTGCGGTGACCCTATCATTTTACTTGTGCAAATGCTGTACAAAACTTTAACCCATGTTCTTAAACGAGTTTCATGCAACTTTTCTAAGTAAATTTTAAGATACAACAGCTTGAAAAAGCCTTTTTTAGCGATTTTTAGGACCTTCAAAATCATGTTTCCTTGGCGCGGGGTGCCTTGAAAATGGTTTGCAGACATGGACTGAAATGTGATTTCTTTTCTTACGAAAACAGATTGCGAACACGTGCAGCAGTTTCTGAGAAAAACGTGTATTTCAGACACACTGCAATGCTGTTCACTCATTAGGTAGGCGGGCGCCTTAACCAAGAACAACACATAGCAACAGTTAAGTAACTTTATTGTACTCGGAACACATAAATTTAAAAAGACTACAGTAATAAAACAAAGAAAGCTGAAAAGTATTATTTTACTTCATTTTAAAATGTGGTTTGCAAAATACTTTTTTTAAAAATTAAAATAATTTAGAGTCAGCAGAAAATCAAATGTAAGCAAACAAAATTTTATTTTATGCATTATCAAATAAATGCAAAAAAAATTGCCNGAGTCAGCAGAAAATCAAATGTAAGCAAACAAAATTTTATTTTATGCATTATCAAATAAATGCAAAAAAAATTGCCAGTGATCTTTAGATAGCACATCGTACTGTTACTTAAAATGTATATTACATCACCTCTGCAAGTGGTCTCTTCTTGTTTTTGTGTCCCAAAACAGTGAAATTACAATTATGTCACGCGGTTATGGAAAATCTGTGGTGTATACGTTATATTCAAACATGTATCTTGTGTTAATGACATCGCATGTAATGTGTACACGTAGGGCAGTGTTTGGCACAAATATTAAGTGACAAAGTTTTGCTGTATAATGATTTTATAGTCTTGACCTAATATTTAGCTTGCCTGACAAGTATTCTGGAGGTTGTATTATCAATTCGGACTCGATGTACCGTGGTTGGTTTTTTCATTCTGATTTTTGCATCCTAATCCCTGGCGAATTCTCAACAGCTTTGTGATATGTCCTTTTTTTTAACCGTCCTTTGGTAACGAACCTATATAAAAGGAGTGTTATGGTATTCTTAATTTTAAAAAATATATTTATTTTCGCTGCTTCACTCAGTACAAAAAAAAACTTGTCGCAGATGCTGACTGTTTAATGCCTTAAATATATGTCAAAATACGCCAGCAAGAGCATCCATCCTAGTCAGTCGTGGGTGTGTGTTCGCACGTGTGTGTAGCCTGTCTTGTTCGTGAACTTACTTCCTTCTCGCTTGGAAAAAACTTCTTTGAAGAAAATTCTAATCCTATTTACGATCTGTCTTTCGAAAAAGAATAAATTCTTGAGCAGATTAGCGAACACCAACTTTGAAGTTATGTTTCATGTTACAGAAAATGCTTTTAAACCTGTTCAGCATTCCAAAACACCTCGTGTTCACACAACAATACTTCAAATCTTCCTTACGTTAACGTTTCAGGAAGTTTGTAGTATACAGTTAACTTGAGTTCAACATTTCGAATTACATTGCTTTGCAGAATGTAGGTACTATATAATACATACCTTAATTTTTGTACCACCATGAATTATTGATTAATAATAACAATGAGAATTATCTTATTACCATCCCCCTCTACAGTTTACATTTTTATACTCATTAAATAAAAAATAACGTGTGTTAACTTACCTCAATGTAACTAAAAGTCTCATCAAGTAAATCGCGAGTAAAGGAGGTTGGGTTGTGAGCACTGTGTGACGGAAAGACCACGTCTGTGAGTGGATTACTTTCTATGGCACTTTAAAATACGGGTTTCATTATCACTTGTGACTTTCCTTTGTTTTTTTTCTGTTCCTGAGAAACGAAAAATACCGCTTGACGTCACAAACTGCGTAGCGCACATAAATAGAAGCAAACATTTGAGGATTTCAGAGGTTTTCAGGAAATATGAACTTTGTGTTTAAAATTAAATTACCGTAGAATGTAAAAATTAATTTGAATTTTTTTAAGTTAATGCATTGTGCTTTGTTTTAAATAAGTACTCATAAAATATAAGTTTCCCCACTAGCTAGCTGTCAGACTGTAAAAAGCTTCCAATATCATATAAATTTCTACTTTCATCTGTCCCAAGAATCTAATTTATCGCTTGGAACTGTATTTTTGTCGTTCAAACGGTATATCATATTATAGGGTCTACTGAGTCTTCTCTGGGTTGCACAGTAATAATTGATGAACCCGAGGTTTTGTGGTATCCTCGAATGCCCTTGTTTGATTGTTCGTCCTTTTCTGACGTCTGCAATAAAAACATAGTCGTATGTTCAGCATATAGGATGAGTTAATTAAGGCTGCCGCGTACCTGGAGCTTTTTCCGCATTGAGGCCGAGAAGTGCGGGAGCGATAAGGACGAAACTGCCACGCGCATCAAGTGCGCCATCGCCTCTGAGCGCAAGGCTCTGAACTGACGTGCATTGTTCTCGTCGCACTGCTTGTGATTATGAGACTTTCAGAGGTGAACCTATTATTTTATTGGTGGAAAGTCTGTAAGAAGGTTCAGTGCAGGGCCCGTGAGTAGTTTTGTACGTATCTGATGCGTATATTTTGAGCTACAGTGCTTGAAAAAAAAGTAGTTTTTATCAGTTTTGGAGCACTCCGAAATGTCGTTTCTAACGTGCGTGACATTTTTAAAGTACTCAACAGCCCTCGTCTGAAGTGCGTGTTATTTACGTAGAACAGCACGTTGTACGCACGTTTAATAATTTCGTGGAAAAACGTGCTTTGCAACGTAGTTCAAGCGCTCCGTGTGTCACGTTTTCATTGCATTGCCTTCTTTTTTCCTTGCGAATGATATAGCAAATTGAGCGATATACTCCTGCGCTTGAAGTAATAACGCACAGTTGACCAAGCCATAACAAGAAAGCATGTCACAATAACAGAACTTATATTTCTCGCACCGGAATTTAATTTTGTTTTGTCGGCGCAGAAAGAACGCCATTACCGCACCTTTACACCGCAACAAACTTTCCCACGGATTCCATTGTTCAGTGGTTGAAAGTTTATTTTTACAGCTGAGATTTTTGTTGTTGTCATAACATTTCCCTCTCCTCTTTGAGATGCATGACTCCGTTCACTACATTTTCGAAATCTGTGATTCTAAGCCGTCACTATGTTTTACGAAAGTTATATCATCCCATGTAAGGCGATTTTTTAAGGAATAACTGAACAATTGTTAATTCTTTAAGTTAAATATATATTTATCGTTGCGGTTGTCGCAGCGAAATTTCGCGACCGTGTTAGGATCGACGTAACACTCATATACACTTTGGATACGACACTGTGATGTTATTGGCTGTACAACTTCGAGTAACAATGGAAGGCTTGCCACTTGTAACCTTTCCCACACGTGACGTACTTCCTATATCGGATTCTGCGTGTACATATTTATTCATAAACTTTTTTTTTGCGCAGCATGTTCTCTATATTGGACATTGTAACTACAAGGGTTTACAACAAACTTCGAAAAAAAAAAAAAAAAGAAACTCATGCTTATAATTTTTTGCAACTTACTGTAAACACCAAATGGAGTACACTTCATACAATGATTTGGACAATAGATTACGAAAGTAGTTATTTATCTCAACATTTTATCGTATACTTGTTCAAAATTACGACCACCAAAATCGGTGTATTTTTCATTTTATACACATCAGAGTAAGTAAGACTTGCTGTGTCTTGCGGAATGATACTCTAAAGGGCAGAAATAATTAACTATGCAGTACTTTCGGAAGCGTATTTATCCGTGGGAAAACATTACCCAAATACATATGATTTTGGCAAGTCTTTGTGTATTGCCTTTAAATGTATAGAATTGTAATACAAAACATGCAAAAGTTGTTAGAGTGCATTTTTTTCTGATTGTGCGATAACTAGTGTCTCACTCAAAGTAGCAACCAGTTCATGATTAGGTTTGCATTACGTGCTTGGCAAGTGATTGTGTCTGAAGGGAGACGTGATGTTAGAGTATCTATGTGACTGGTCAAATTGTTGTGTTTGGTTTTTTGCATCACTTTTCCTTTGCATCATCTTCCATCTGGACTCTACATTAAGACATCTGCTGAGAACTTCACACGATTGAAATGTGTGAGCATGTGCATGTGGTTTTAAATGGTAAACAAATTAACTATTTGAAAAATTCAAAATTTAAGGGCACTGCGTACCGGCTGGCAGCTGCGGAATTTAAATAGCAAATCCCATGTTAAGAAAATTTCGCCTCAGTGCGTTAATTTTAAAGATAGGCGTTTCAAACAAAATGTATTCTTCCTTAATTTTTTTTAGGAGAAGTTTCCTACAGCGGAGATGTTTCCATAACATTTATAGCTTGTTTGCAAGGAATTTTTAAAATTTATGCTGTACAAGAAAGTACGTACTGCCTATTTATATTGAAAATGTACGCTCTTAGGGATCTTCTTGTGAAAAAATTCGTGAAGTATGCATTTTGTTTGAAACGTCTATCTTTAAAATTAACGCACTGAGGCGAAATTTCCAAAATATGAGATTTCCTATATAAATTTCGCAGCTCGCAGCTGGCAGCTGGTAGGCAGTGCCATTAAAGGAATGGGTGCCTCTAACTGTGGTTACATGCATGTAAATTTTACGTATATGTAACAAATGTTGATATGTATATTTAATACATTTTTGTATAATATACAAACATATACACAGATCCACGAGTCTTTTCTAGATTTAAAATGGTAATACAACATTACTACTCATTTGACACGTTCTATTCGTACCTTGAATGTTAACACAGCTATGTGTGTATAAAACATTTTCCACGGAGTTAAACATGTTTGTCCGATCTCAGTAAAGGCGCGATGCACGTGTAATGTACGTTAGCAGGCTTGTTCTTATAAGGCTTACCATGAGACGCACTTCGGTGCCACCCTTATTTTTGACTCCCGACTCTCCTCTTACATTTTAGGGTAGGCTGAGGAAAAATCCCAAACTAAAGTCGGAGTAAACAGTAGGTCGTCGCTTCCGTCCGTTCATTTCGCAGACAAGCGATTTACAGCTCACATAGTCGTTAAATTCGTGCTGCCAAAAAAAAAGCCTAAGTCTCAGAAAAATTCCTCAACAATATTATAATTGATTGGCAATCCTGTATGTGTACACACACAACCTATGTGTGTGCACACACAAGTACGTCGCCATAGCAGTTAGTGAAATTTGGGTCAATTTTTATTTGTATATTCTTTTTGGGAGACAAATTTCTGTTATGTTTACTACCGATATACTATACCAAATCTTCCTGAGTTGGTTGCAATATAAAACGCATGCAAAAAAATACGAGTATACATATTTGACAGCTTTCTGATTGTAGGAGTGAATGAGCAATATTAACTGCAGGCATACATTTATTGGATACAGTTAACTGGCTGTTCGTCACGTGAAAGTTGGACTGTCAAGGCTTGTAAATCCTGTTTAATATTATCACATGCGCAGTTGTAATAATACGCGGAGAGGGCTCTGATCAGTTTCTTATTTCCAGCATTAGATTGCTTTTATGCCTCTAGAAATGTCGAAACGACTTGGCTCGTATCAAGGCGAGCTCACTGTTTACGTAAGAATATGTTTGAAATGTTACACTGCATCTTAGTTTTAATGCAGGTGAAATATATTCAGTTTGGGTTACATATATATTTTCCAAAACCTTCAGTTTGTTAGTAAAAATTTTTTAAAGGGATTTACTTCGCTTTTTAAACAGGTGATTCAAACAAGCGTAGAAAGTTAAGGAAATTGGTATTTCTACACTTTAGTTTACATAAGTCGTTTAGTTACGTTCAGCGAGACGAGCTGAGCATATCCTAATGATGCCGAAGTTGTTTCACAGTCTCAACGGCCAAGCCACAACAGCCGCTGTGACCAGATACCTTCTCGACGACGTTGGCGTATCGCGTTCGCCAGGAGGTGCCAAATCCAAGAGTTCAGTTGAGAGATTTGGGCTGCTCTTTACAACGAGGTCTTGAGAGCCGATGAGGGTGAAATGAGGTGAGAATGGAAGCAGTGTCGGAATGCAAGGGCGGGGGAAACGGGAGATCTCCGAGAAAACCCGCCTACCAGTGGCATCATCCGGCACGATTCCCACTTGCGAAAGTCCGGGAGTGACCCGGTCGGTGATTGAACCAGGTTCGCCTTGGTGGTGGGAGGCGAGCAGTCTAACCGCTCAGCCACCGTGCCCCCCCCCCCAAATATAAGAGTTTGCTCCCGGTGTATCCTACTTGTTCAGTTACTGCCCGTTTTCAATTAATTTGGTATAACAAGTTTCGATGACAAATTTTCACTGTGCGCAGTTCTCTAATTACAGAATCGTAATTAATCGAAAAATTGATTGGTTATTTCCATTTGTATTGTATAATTGCATATCAAACAGTTGAACTTTGCCTCTGCTTACAGGGTAATGTGAATAGCCAAATATACACTAGGCTATCTACTTATTTCCAAAATATATCATTTTTGAAGAAAATAAATTAATTAACAGATGGGAAAAAGCAACAACCTATTGATCTAACGAGTTACTCTGCGTTATACACTGATGGAATTTATATCAAATCCTGTATTTACAACAGTAGCTTTCATTATTTTGAATAATTTATAACGCATGTACTACAGAAAAAAAGCTTTACTTCTGAGTAAAATTTTCTAGTGAGAAAGTTCTGATTTTTAAGCCCAGAGACCACAGTTTATAATATTTTTTTGTGTAGTGTAGATAAAAACTAGATATATGACTACCAAACGCTATAATCTTTGTTCATAAATGACCAGTTTTAACCTACATTCAATGTATTTAAGCAAATTTTCTTAAATATTTACTTCTTAGATGGTAAAAAAAAATGTTGGCAGTGTTTTTAAAGTAGTAATTACAATATGTATAAAGTGAATACCGCAGCAGTTTTTTTATGCTTCAAAAATTTTGTGAGGATATGCATATTTTGAGAGGCGTTTCAGATCACGCCAATTCAGTTCGTAATTAAAAGGCCAACATATTTATGTGGAACGGTTTCTACCAAAGCTTCTAGGTGACCTTGTACGCTGAGATTATTCGTGAGTTTAAAACTGGGTTTCTTTTACACTCGATATATGCATGGCACAGTGCGATAATTTTAAAATTATCTGGCTTCACATTTCGAGAAATTTAACCCAGTTTCATAAGTTGCTCATCGTCATCTATACTTTCAGTACAGTTATTAATACTGTATCTATGCCAGAACATTAAGTTGAATAATGTGGACCATACATTTTTGTTGAAAATTGTGCATAATTTCTTACATTTGCATTTGCACCAAGCCAGTGTTAAAACATTGCACGTGTTTTTCAGTAGTAGGTTAATGAGCTAGAATCTTTTTTGTTCGCTCTACAGTTGTGTTATAACCGCTTCCCCCTTCAAACCATTACGATCTGTAGTCGTGTGTTGATCGTTTCACGCTGAGAATAATTAATATGGTAGCCTGCACGACTAAGTTCATCCGTTCAAGGAACTGCTGAAACCTGTTTTAACCAATATGTTATACACATGTGTGGTGCGAATTTTTAAACTTAACTGTTCGTCCGAAAATAATTTTTTCTTCGTCGATATTTCGTGACGAGACAAGTGGTATATTTTTTTTTTTTACAATGTGGATTGTTTCCAGCTATAGTCATTAGAACAAGATATTGGGTAAAGCAGAACTGGNATATTTTTTTTTTTTACAATGTGGATTGTTTCCAGCTATAGTCATTAGAACAAGATATTGGGTAAAGCAGAACTGGCGAGGAGAAACCGTCTACAGCTTACTCTCTGCGAAAGGTTCACTAGGGTAGGGGTAGGCTATAACACGGAAGTAAATTCCCTGCGTGTTTTTTACACCACCGCGCAGTGTAGCGGGAGTTATCCAAGTGCGTTAGTGTTTTAATCACAAAATACAGCTCGTGTACTTTGTTACAGCATCATTGCAGCAGCCTTCTGCCGTAAAAACTGGCCATGAAACATGTTACAGGCTGTTCGCGGTAAAATGAGCACTTTTGAAGGCCCTGCTTACGATGCACGTTGCGTATTCTTCCGCCTTATGTAAAATTAACATAGCTTTGGATCTCGTCACTTTCTTCTTACTTCGGTCGAGCAAAACTGTGAAATTATTGGGAAAGTAAATATTTTTTATAAACTTACTCATTTTTATACTTTAATGCATTAAAAAAACACAAAGAGAAAGAAATAATTTAAGTCATTACAAATTGTTACCTAACACTTTTTATTCGACGTTAAGATATGGAACTAATTTCCATCCGTCGTTACCAACTTTACTGGGTGAATGTCATTCGGTGCGCCCATAAAAATATATGCAGGCAGGGGCAGTGATTTTTTTTCTAAGGTTCATTCAAAAGTGCTCTTTTGATCGGGAACAGCCTTTACTTGGTTTCCGCGAGAATCTCCGTCTCTAGCGGCTGCAGCGGAGCGGTCCCCGGGTGCACGTCCTCTTGACTGAGGGAAGACGGGAACTAGTGCAAGACTGTGAAGGTGGATGGTAAAGGGGGAGGCAGAGTGTAACTAGGTCCCCAGTCATACTCAGCCCAGCCCTGTGTCGTGTTTTCCCGGCAACTTAGCGCCTCCCGCGGGATCCCCCTCGTAATCTCGTTAACATCTCATGCATGAAACATCCCGGCAGGCTCTCATCCAGGTGCGGTGCCTGTAGTCAGCCCCTGCCCCCTCGGGGCGGGGGAGGGGGGGGGCAACCTAGTTAAGTAATGGCTGCGCAGTCGCAGTTTGCGCCTCGCTTCTCAGGTCACGCCTCGCGACCTGCGAGTATCCTCGCGCCGCCCGTGCCCAACTCTCCCCAGAAAAAGTAACACGTGTTACTCTGTGATTGCTACTGTAGTCTACTCGCGGGTTCTTCACACTTTTCGAATAAAAACTTTGAAAAGTCACACCATGTATGACGTGCTTGGATGTCAATTATCACCAACGTTGTATACTTCTGTTAACATAGAAATGCCTTTTTTATTTATTTTACTTTTACTTATATTTTACTGGTGAATTGTTATATTTAATTTATAATTAATGTTAATAAAAACAAGGAGAAAATAAGTGTGTTGGTAATGCCTAGTAAGAAATGGTTCTTATGCAAAATATTATTACACTGAGAACGCACGAATGCGGCGTGTTGTCCCTTTGGTGTTATTTTCTAGACTAAGTTAATCTTTGTTTGCATGATGCGGAAGGATATCCTGGAAGTATAACTTTAGCAGGTTTTGAGGAAAGTTGGAAGTAACCGTTAATGGACTACACTTGCTCTCGCTGAGTTGTTTAAGGGAAACTATTCCCACGTCATATCGAATTCTTGGTTTTTATAGCTTTTTTATATTTAAAACAAAATCTGAAAGTCCCTAGATAGGCCTGTTGACCTTACAGAGCAGTATAGACATAACGGCTGAACTGCGAACTCGTATATATGTCACAATATTGATTTGGCCAAATTTTGGCAGAATTAAAATCGTGACGTAATTATGAGTTCGTAGTTACCTTATCTTGTCTGTACTGCTTTGTAAGGTCAATAGCTAGTTGGGTATAGGGGTGAGGGTGATTTCGGATCTTTTAAAAATATAAACAAGCTAGAAAAATCTAGAGCGATGTTGTTTCCGTTTTAGCTACAACACCTGGTTTATTACTGGAAATTACTGTTTAAATTATTCGTAGTGTACTCTCTCCAGCTTGAAATTTGTTCTCTAAAGTAAGCTTTAATTGATAGTTTCATCACAAACTTGAGTAATTAGGGAATTTATGAAGACTACAATGAAATCATTCCGCAAGCCTGATTTCGAAAACACGGTTCAAACAAGAGCGGCTGCATATTTAATAAAGTGTAAATTAACCTCCTATGTCGTTTGTTAATAAAATAAAATAGCCTCAAAGTAAATGGGATTATCAGGGGTTGCGTAATATGCCTAAAACCCTGGAATGACCTCTTAAATTACAGAGGAAAAATGAGTCGCCCAGGCTGTCTTTAAATGAAAAAAAGCCATTTGTTGGAGCATTTCCTCGATTTCTTCAGACGTTAACCAGACGTAGAATGGCTTGCAATGGTGCACTTCACCCCGGACTGTACAACATGCAGAACTTATCAAACAGTAGTTGCACGCACTTCCAAAATGGTTAAAGTACTCTTTTTCTTGCATATTAAAGAAAAATGCTTGTATTTGTAACACCGTAAAATATTTACAGCATACAAAATGGGAACGACCTTCAATTTAAAAAAAGGTTCTTATTAGTTGAATTTTTAAACATTTAAGAAAATAATTTCTAGCAAAATATTTTACAGTGCCACAAAATATAAGCACTCTTCTTTCATATGTGACAGAAATTGTACTTCTGTGATAGTCGTGATATTTTTTGTACTGCTTTTCAATGAGTTTTGCGTGCAGTACAGTCGGGTGAAAAGTTACATTGGAAGCCACGCTCCTTCTACCTTAACTTACCTTGGCTTGGCCATCAGCGTAATTCTCCAGACCAGTTAAATTTGACTGCAGTCCCGTGAAAACTGCTTCGCTGTAATCAGTAAATCTTAACATAATACACTATTCCGGATTTCCTATAATGAACTATAATTTTCAGTGATGTGCAGCGAATTCCACTGTCCAGAACTTTATCTCAAGTCGGTAACAGCTTGGGCCTTTTAATTGTATTTAATGAAAAGTGACAGGTGAAAACAGGTCCTAAAGATTTTTTATTAGTTACTAAAGTACGGCGAAAGAAATGTTTTGAAAATGTACTTATAGTGGTTTATGTTACCGTGCAGTACCTTTGTTAACTTTGGTAGGTAGGCAGGGCTTAACGTCTCGTTAACAGTGAGGTCATTGCAGACGAAGTAGGCCTAAGTTACTCAGAGAAGCTGGAACAGTGAAGGGATTAGCCATGGCCTGAAGTAAGGAACCAGCACAGGATTCCCCTCGAGTGATTTCAAGAAACCATGGAAAACAGAAATCAGTATGGCTGAACCAAGAATCCAACTCGAGTCCCCTCGAATGCGAATCCGAACCCTGCACCTCTTAGCTCGGTGTCGTCAACTACCGGCACGTATTCTCTTAATGTCATTAATTCACAGTTAAATGATCTGGTTATAAAATTCTGATGACATGATTTGTGGTAACTAGTTTTCCTGCACATAGATCAGGTTGTAAACTCATATTTATTCGCTTATTATATATTAAGAAGTCGGCTTTTATGATTTGTTGCTGTAAACTAGAATATTTAAAAAATAAATAAAGGTAAATATGTTCGTGCTAATATATAGTTTATGAGATACACGGCAATTTTAAATAGAGGCATGAGAGTTAGCGAAATACATACAAATGCAGAAACATAAACTTCTAACAGAATGTTTCCTGAACTGAAAAAAAATACATTTAGTCTCTTTTTATCGTACTTCTGTCATGATTTTTAATAAATTAGACAATATGGAGTAACTATAAACTATCATAAACTGGTAGTAATAATCATTGCTTGTACTTATAAGAGTTTTCAGTAATCAGAACAATGTAATAATATACAGCACACTAAGAGGCAGCGAAAATCAATTACTTCTTAATACTAAAGTAATAATTATTTAAAATTCTCCATTATACCTGTAATTAAATGTTTAATTACGCTTATAGGATTTTTTTATGTTGTACTTATTGAGGGTTTATGGATACTACAGAAATGCGTATGAAGGGAAATTAAATCTCAGGCCTAAACTTAAAAAAATGTCGTGAATATCAGCCAAAAAAAAAATAAGGAAAATGCATGGGTTTTGTGGTACGGGCCGTTTGTTTAAGATTCATGACAGTGCACTACTTTCGAAATAATTCCGTGACCCATATACCCNCTTTGTGGTACGGGCCGTTTGTTTAAGATTCATGACAGTGCACTACTTTCGAAATAATTCCGTGACCCATATACCCACGGTGGCATGGAGGATGAACTCCCTGTTATAATATACAAATGGATATATTATAATGTACAATGTTTGTCAGGAACATTTCTTAATGGACAAATCACATCTTAAATTTTGTATTCTACAAATTTATCCAGGAGAATTCGAAGACGGTTCCGTATACATTTGCTGTGACTGTACATCGCTTCTTTTGTTCCATTGCCCAGTTCGTTTTCTCTCCGAGAAGTAGTTATTTGAAATGTTTGCCGGCGTCGTAATGCAAATTGCTGAGATTTGTCAATTGGCCTCGGAGGAGTGCTCGGCAACCAATAGTAGCGTCGACTTGTTTTATTTCTCAGCAGAGCTCTCTTCCACAAGTTCTCGGCCCAGGACGCTTGAATGTTTCCAATCTAAACAAGTTCCCAGATTTCTTTTTTCGTCGTTTGTTAAGGAGAAATTTATTCTTCAGCTCTCCTTTGAAAATATCCCAACTTTTTATGATTATCTTCTAAAGCGGTGCGCGCACGAATGGCTTTGTGAGCCTTATACTGGGTCTGTTTTCTCATTTAACCGATAATTTCCTCAAAGAAGATTTTCGTCTAATTATGGCAAGAAAGTAGGAAATGTAAAAATAATTCCTTGCNTAACCGATAATTTCCTCAAAGAAGATTTTCGTCTAATTATGGCAAGAAAGTAGGAAATGTAAAAATAATTCCTTGCTGGTAGCGCGTTATTCATTTTTCTTTACTTTTTGCTATCGGTTCCGTGCTTACAGTTGGCTCAGTGACTTCCAGGTGTGGATTGAATGATTTTCTTCTTATCTTGCGAGAAACATTCGATATTCGTATATAATCAATTCGCTTTTAAGGTGTTTTACCACTGAATACAAACGAACAAAAAAATTCTTAGTTATGATTAGCAATAGAAACACATTTAAACCCCACCTTAGAATACATAGTCCTGTATTTAATTATTTTAAAGCAGGGACTGGTCTTCTGCCTACTTACAACAATGGCTACAAAGGATTATGTAGCGTAGTACTATTGTAACGGGTTATATATATATATATATATATAAACTTATTTATTTATCACAACCGGTNCACATTTAAACCCCACCTTAGAATACATAGTCCTGTATTTAATTATTTTAAAGCAGGGACTGGTCTTCTGCCTACTTCCAACAATGGCTACAAAGGATTATGTAGCGTAGTACTATTGTAACGGGTTATATATATATATAAACTTATTTATTTATCACAACCGGTCTTGTGGTCACTACTAAATAATTGTGTTCACTACGGGAAAAAATTTGTAAAGCAAATTTTTACAAAACATTGTTTTTTAATTGATTGTCAGAAGAACAATTATTGATGTAATAGGAACACTTTTTATGGTTCTGATTTTTTCTTATGGTCTCTTGAAAATGTGATTAAAAAAGAGACTCGATGCGCCTCACAAAGATATTTAATAAAAAAAACATAAATGTAGATATATTACATTTCAAGTTTTATTATATTTTATATTTGATCTTAATTTATAATGTTTGTATTGCGTAATTAATATACAGGTCCTATAATAATTTATCAATATAAGAAATAGTGCAATAGGCATTTTAGAAAATTTTGGTTTTAATGTGAAATTCCAGCAATAATCAGTTCCGTTTACTTTTTTAATTTGATGATAATCATATAATTGATTTGACACATCTACCTCGGTATGGCAGTTAGCCTAAGGAATGCGTAAACTGCTCTGACATTAAGGAAAATATAATTATTTTAATAACTAATATATATTTTTATACAAAATATTCGTAAACATTATTTTTGGAAATGTTTTAAAATGATATTACTACATGCATTGTTCTGTTTCGCAAAGTATCAAAGTACTGTAAAATGGTTTTGCAGCGAGCCCTAACAGGAGTTTGAATTATAAGCAGTTACATACCTAATTGCGTTTGTGTATATGTGTAATGCGCAAAATGTAAAATTTTTTGAACTCTTTGAAAATTAATAACAACGCAACTAACGTTCACAATTTCAAAATTAATTATTTGACGTGTTTCTTTTATATATATACATTATATATATATATACATACACACATACACACACTGAAGAGCCAAAAAAACTGGTAGACCTGCCTAATAACGTGTAGGGCCCCCGCGAGCACGCAGAAGTGCCGCAAGACGACGTGGCATGGACTCGACTAATGTCTGAAGGTATACAGAAGGCATTGAAATCTGCGCCATTTTGAGAAGGGGTTGCACGTCTGTCACGTTTAATGATTCTCGTCAGTCGTCGTTTGTCCCGTTCGTTCACTATCTTTTTCCGGCCGCAGCGATATCGAAGATTTGATGTTTTACCGGATTCCCGATATTCACGATACACTCGTGAAATGGTCGTATGCGAAAATCCAAATGTTATCGCCACCTCGGAGATACTATGTCCCATGCGTGGTGCGCCGACTATAACACCATGTTCAAACTCACTATAATCTTGATAACCTGCCATTGTAGCAACAGTAACCGATCTAGCAACTTTGCCAGACGCTTGTTGTCTTATATAGGCGTTGCCGACCGCATCGCGTTACTCTGATTGGTTCCATACCTCTGTTATTTGCATACTCACGCCTATACCAGTTTTTTTGGTTCTTCGGTGTATATATTTATTCATTTATATACCGTTGTTTCTTAAATATGGTGACTAAGTGCGTCCCAAGGCGACACCTCCGTGAAGTTGGAGCGGACGCAATTGCATATTCTACAAAACTATTTACAATCAAACCGGTAGCCTCTGAATAACTGTTAATGGACAAAGATCTAATATCCGTGTAACGTCTGTCACCATCAGATAAATACGTCGTGACAAAAATAGGGGTTGCAACCTATATTTTGCAGAACATTGTGTGTCAACGACAGTTGATCACTTTTCGAGTGCCGAATTATGAAGTAACAAGTTGAAATAAACTAAAAATGTCTGGCACATTATTGCCCTAATCCCAACCATTTGCGAGGAATAAATACATAAAGTATACAACCACCAAATACCTTGGCCGGGTACTCGGCAACACGCAATACACCTACGATGACCAAAGGTCTCGTAGCATACCACGCTAAGAGATGAACGCAAATAACCTTGTCGGTGGACTGAACAATTNCTAAGAGATGAACACAAATTACCTTGTCGGTGGACCGAACAATGAATTAACAGTGCGAGGTAAGCGTGGATGATATTCAGACGTAAACCGTCACCCAGTTCCATCATAGTGTCCCCGAAAGCAGAGTCGTGTTTCATAGGATTGACGCTCATGTATGTGCCCTCACTTCTGACCGCCACTACCTACCCTTCTCCCGCCATCACAACATGTCCCCCTTGTCACCTCCTACTGCCTACTAATGCCGACTCGCGTGTCCCCCGCCACACAATGTAAATACGTAACACCTCCCACGTTGTTCACCTTACCAGACGCAACGCTCTAAGTTGCAGTTACTCGCAGTCTATGACGTACCTAACGGGTATAGACACACAGGGTTCATGCAGGTACCTATCAGCCTGTTGCCAAGGGGGTTGTGACTAGGACGAACCGTAAGCCACAAAATGTGAGACATTGCGTATTTGAGTAGTTCACGTTTATTCATAGTCTCTTACGCGGCACATGCAATACCCAGTGACATTCGCTATTGCGTTGACAGTTTATGTCGGCGCACATCACAACAAATGTTCAAAATTGCTACCATGTGCCGCTAGACATACATGAGCACGTCTAATCATGGATATGCGTACACTACCGAATATCCTAGGCTGACGTATAGTTTCAATACGGAAAAATGCGACAACACTCTGGTGGAACTGGGTGACAGTTTACGTCCGAATGCCATCTACGCTTACCTCGCACTGTTAATTCATTGTTCGGTCCACCGACAAGGTAATTTGTGTTCATCTCTTAGTGTGGTATNTACGCTTACCTCGCACTGTTAATTCATTGTTCGGTCCACCGACAAGGTAATTTGTGTTCATCTCTTAGTGTGGTATGCCACGCGACTTCTGATCATGGCAGGTGTGTTGCGTCATGTTGCCTAAGTACCCGGCCAAGGTATTTGGTGGTTGTATACTNGCGACTTCTGATCATGGCAGGTGTGTTGCGTCATGTTGCCTAAGTACCCGGCCAAGGTATTTGGTGGTTGTATACTATATGCATTTATTCCTCGCAAATGGTTGGTATTAGGGTAATTATGTGTACGATATTTTTCGTTTATTTCAACTTGTTACTTTATAATTCGGCACTCGAAAAGTGATCAGCTGTCGTTGACACACAATGTTCTACAAAATTTGGGTTGCAAACCCAATTTTTGTCACGACGTATTTTCTGATAGTGACAAAAATTACACGGATATTAGATCTTTGTCCGTTAACGATATATATATATATATATATNGTCATGTTGCCCAAGTACCCGGCCAAGGTATTTGGTGGTTGTATACTGTATGCATTTATTCCTCGCAAATGGTTGGTATTAGGGTAATTATGTGTACGATATTTTTCGTTTATTTCAACTTGTTACTTAATAATTCGGCACTCGAAAAGTGATCAGCTGTCGTTGACACACAATGTTCTACAAAATTTGGGTTGCAAACCCAATTTTTGTCACGACGTATTTTCTGATAGTGACAAAAATTACACGGATATTAGATCTTTGTCCGTTAACGATATATATGTATATATCGTTATATATCGTGTGTGTGTTGTGTGTTTAGATGTGTGTGTTGTGTATTTGTCGTCTGACGTGGAATGNTATATATCGTTATATATCGTGTGTGTGTTGTGTGTTTAGATGTGTGTGTTGTGTATTTGTCGTCTGACGTGGAATGATAAATCTCCTGTCTTCTGAAAAAAGAGAAAATATGGCTATTACAAAATATTTCATTCAAATGTATTCCATCGAAGAAAATGCTTTGCAGTTTCTAAAGAACAATTTCCTTTTCATAAGAAAACATGTTCTTATGTCGTAATATCTAACGTACGAACAATTTCCTTTTCATTAGAAAACATGTTCTTATGTTGTAATATCTAACGTACTATCATTTATGGTTTTCTTATCGCCAGTATTTTTTTTTTGTATTTAAAAAAAAGAAATAACCGTGGAACTTGCTGCAAATATTGTTTTTGCTGCACTACGAGCTAATTATAGCAAATGTTACAACACTTTAATGTGGAATTTATAAAGTAATGTAGAATATTAACGAACAAGTACTATAGACTTCATTTTTATAGTAAACAAACAGCTACATAAACGGTTTTGTATGTTTCATAAAACGATGTTTTGAAGATACATTATTTAAACGTTAGTGTTACAAGAAAATCTTTCACAACTGTTTTAAATATCTCTTTGTAATATGTTCAAAATTGTTTTTACTATGCACAACATTTCGCGTAATGGTTTTTCTTTTCACAGTATTGTTTTACGTTCGACCGATAAGCGTTACTTGAAGGAGCATTAGTCCTCGCCGAGAATGTTGTTGATGCCTCTCTCTCCCTTGTTCCTCTTTGTTTCGCCGTTATAAGCGCTGTATCGGGTGGCTCAGTTCTGGCGTGCTCTTGACGCCTCGCCAAGAGTGCCCGCCTGCCTGCCGTCTCTTGAAAATGTGATCAAAGGGAAAAACGCGCGACTCGACGCGCCTCGCAAAAGACGCTCTCGTCGTTTCTTCGCTTTATAGCACGCGACACTGAAGAACTGCCNGCGCGACTCGACGCGCCTCGCAAAAGACGCTCTCGTCGTTTCTTCGCTTTATAGCACGCGACACTGAAGAACTGCCGACCTCCCCGGCAGGGGAGTGTTTCTTCAAACGGGACATTCCTATCGTAATACCCCAGTTGCGATCATAAGGGGACTCCCTGTAGTAAAATGCTGTCTGCAATATCAGTGTTTCTGCATATACGCGTATCTCAGTAAATAAATGGCCTGGGAGTACGATTTTTTTCCTCAGGAAAGATAAAAAAAGAAAAACTGTTCTCTACAGCCGCCAATTTTTACTTTTATCCTATTAAATGAGATCTGCCCATCACCTTACATAGCGTGTAATAATATNCTCTACAGCCGCCAATTTTTACTTTTATCCTATTAAATGAGATCTGCCCATCACCTTACATAGCGTGTAATAATATCCTACTTTTACATATCTAATTTGTGAGAAATCCAGATATAGTCAATTCAAGGTTACTTCCAACGTGTCGGAGGCCCTGCTTAAGTTTCACTTTCAGGATATTCCTCCGCCTCATACAAATAAAGCTTAACTAAGTCTAGAAAACTTACTAAAGAAACAACGCACTACATTCGTGCGCGCTCAGTGCAGTAACATTTTGCATAAGAACTATTTATTACTAGTCATAACCAACACACCCATTTTCCCACTGTTTGAATTCATATTAATTATAACAATTATATTAGAATTTATAAATAGAATATAAATCAAATTCTTATCGAACCAAAAATAAGGTACTTTTAGGTTATTTAATGTTAACAAAAGTATAATACGCTTGTAATATATAACTAGGAAACAATCATTCCCGTCATAGATAGGGTGGTTTTTCAAAAACTTGATTCAATAAGTGTGAAGAAACCGCGAATAGACTATACCGGGGAAAGCATAGCGCANGGGTGGTTTTTCAAAAACTTGATTCAATAAGTGTGAAGAAACCGCGAATAGACTATACCGGGGAAAGCATAGCGCAACTCTTGGAGGACCCGTGGCAATGCTTCCTTATGGTGATACGTAACCTCGAGGCGTTTAAAATTGTTTTACTAGGCGTTCCCCTTAACCCTTATTTGGTATGGCGTGAGAGAGATCGCTGTAGAGTGCATAAGTTATAATTTATTGTCCCTCTTGCATGTTTCATGCTAAATTCGCAATAAATAACGATAAACCCTAGTTTGGAACATTTTTATAACCCTAGTATTACCCAAAATAAATGAAANCAAATTCGCAATAAATAACGATAAACCCTAGTTTGGAACATTTTTATAACCCTAGTATTACCCAAAATAAATGAAAATTATCAGTGCTATTCTGAAACATATCAAACTGTAATCAATCCACAATATCTATACCTTAAGGGTTAAAAAGACAAATTCTGGACTCTGAAGTATAAAGCTGAAGCCCTTATCGACTGATTTAATTTAGCGAACAACTGTTGCATCACGAGTGCGCCAAGTAACTTCATCCACGGCAAATTTAAAATGTTCAAAATAAACTATAATGGAGATGGAGTAACATAAAAACAGAAACTTTCGCATTTGCTGATATTTTTTCACAAAATTTNAAAATAAACTATAATGGAGATGGAGTAACATAAAAACAGAAACTTTCGCATTTGCTGATATTTTTTCACAAAATTTTACGCCCCTTTTTTGAAAATAAAATCAAATGCGGGTGCATCATATATTTTCTTTCAGAGAACACGTTTAGTAAAACCTCGTGTTGTAAAGCTAACAACTCCGTTTAGGAAAAATGAAATGGTCATGCATTAACTTTATTACTTTTTTCCACTTCGTTGATGGTTACTAACGCGTTTATTGAGGTGATAAATTAGCCTTACTTAATTACAAAATTGCGGTCGACGTAATATTACGTCGCCAGTTGTGTCCGTGAACTTCGCTGCAACATAATATTGCGTTGTCAACACTCAAAAGTGTAAACAACTCAAATGAACGTGACGGATTGTTAGAGATGATGGTTTATCGCGGAAAAAGTTGACTGTTTGCTAAGATTCAACGTACTGTACACATTGTCCGACTGTTTTCTTTTCTTATTGGCTGTCATGCATGTATGAAGCTACTACCCCATTTCACTGGGCCAATGAGAGTTATAATACCGCAAAGCAGAATGTTCGTGATTGGTACGCAAACAACTTAGCCGAGTCAAAGCCTCGGTTATCCAATCATAAAAGACAAAAGTAGCCAGAGTGTTATCGAAGATATCTTGACTCAAGAAATTTTCGCGATTTTCCATTATCTCAATGGATTATATATTACTTTACATCCGACAAACAAAAATGATTGGGGCACTGTAAACTGGGTACTATATCGGCTGACAGCCGGCCAGTTGTAAAAGTTTTTACAGCGTAGCAAGTGTGTCCAAGTATATTACGGACCAATTAGAACGGTGTACTTAGGAATACATGGGCCAACATAAATGGGGTATGTTCCAGCAGTTTGGATACAGGCCACTCGCTCACTCCTAGTGTGTCTTAAGTGTGTGAAAATATGCGCTGGCCCCAAAGCTTTAACTGTTTAAAACCGGGCTGTTTAAAACACGCGCATTGTGTTTTGTGACATAACGCGTTCAGTAGTATTGTCAGTTCTGCATGCCAGGAAAACATGCGTGTGTCCTGACATGCCTTTCTAGGTTCGTGATTACTTCAACTTCAATATGGTACGAACATCTGACTTCATCTTGTGAGTTTTCAGCTGTGGCGACTAGACCTGCGGTTGGCTTATTTATTACGTAACTTTACAGGTTACTGGTTTTCAACGTGACTTCGAACACATTTGATATGTTCAGTTTAATTTCAGCATAATTTTTTGACACGAGTTGTATGCTTTCTTTGCATTATTACGTATAACTTCTGAAATTTTGCGACCAAGTATAGGTGTATTGTTAACTTACAAGCATATGCATTCAGTCATTACCGATTATCAGTAGCATTAACGTGTACTTAGCTGGCGTAGGGTTTGTCGCGCCAGCCTTGTATCAAACTGTACGCAAGACGATCCCATTGTTTGAAAATTTATAGGTTTCATCCTAAGCATACTTTTGTATTCCTTTTCCTTTGAAATAAATTTGTTCGATAATGTAAATTTTGTTTGAAATTAATTGATTCGATAACGGCTTTGGCGGACACATTACTTCCCTCCTCGGAATTCAGCTTTTNCTGAAATTTTGCGACCAAGTATAGGTGTATTGTTAACTTACAAGCATATGCATTCAGTCATTACCGATTATCAGTAACATTAACGTGTACTTAGCTGGCGTAGGGTTTGCCGCGCCAGCCTTGTATCAAACTGTACGCAAGACGATCCCATTGTTTGAAAATTTGTAGGTTCATCCTAAGCATACTTTTGTATTCCTTTTCTTTTGAAATAAATTTATTCGGTAACGTCAATTTTGTTTGAAATTAATTGATTCGATAACGGCTTTGGCGGACACATTACTTCCCTCCTCGGAATTCAGCTTTTGACAACCTTTCTCTCTCTCTCTCTCTCTCTCTCTCTCTATATATATATGTATATGTATATGTATATGTATATTTTGAACTGGAAAGTACGAAACAAGCCTCTCCCAAAACTTCTGCTACTAGAGTCATGCATATTTGTACCACACCTTCCGTGATAACACTTCGAAACACCCCGAGCTCAAGTGGTTGTTACACGCGTCTTGCATGCGTGGTCAGTGTGTACTCGCTGCTACTGTTTATAAAAGCGCGGCCAATAGACGCAAGACCGCGGCACTTACAAACTTGTTAGCAGCTTATTGTGACGTCACTCTTCGACGCCTGACATTTTTCCAAGTAAATGTAAATACCACCAATTTTTTTTTTTTTTTTTTTTTTTTTTTTTTTTTTTTTTTTTTTTTNCCACTGTATTATAAGCATCGCCGCGAACTTAATGACCAATGCCTGCATGGGACACTAGATACTATGCAAAATTGTTGTAAAACTTTGATATGTTGCTGTTACGCTGGACAGTGCTGTAATGTGTCTGCATATAAAAATAACATGGAATGAATAGCCAATAACTTTAATATAATGATTTTTAATACGACGGGATGGTATGAAACTCTACTCTAGCTATTTTAAGGTGTTATCTTGTATTACTACGCATGCATGAGGACTTGAACGAGGTTCCTAGTAAACAAATTTTAACACCTCGAGGTTACGTCTGCCCATAAGAAAGAATAGCGACGGGCCCTCCAAAGGCAGCGGTATTCACTCCCGTGAGCTGAATTTCTCGTAAATTAGATCTGTAACGCGATGTTAGCCAGTGAATTTAACTATATTCCTGTTCCTAAACGATGCCGCGCAGAAAATCCCCAAAAAAGACATTGTTAACCGTTTTAACTAAATTTTTTTCTGTTCTAATATATTTGGTAAGATAAAATTAAAAAGTGGTGGCTATAGATGAATGTTTGTTTTTTTAATATTTCCTGAAGAAAAAAGTATTCCCAGAACATTTATTTACCGAAAGACTTGTATACGCGCGCACACCCATTTTACAGCTAACACATCCCTCATGAGTGGTAGCTGCCAGAATCGAGCCCCGTTAGCTTCCATACTATAATAACAATATTAATTTTTGTTACTAAGTGTATTTACAAAATTATTTATATTTAGCAATAATTATATTATTTACCATTACTGTTACCTGTCTATTTCGTGAAGTTTTCCTCATTTATGGGATTTTGACACATAACGAATTCCAGCCTGACCCTCCGATTCCGCCATATTGCACAAAACTGGTTATTTGACGCGTTTTTACCTCGAAACAAAACAAAAATGTTTGTGAACTTCAAGTACATATAGTCTTGCTTGCGCGCAGAGTATTTTTAAATATTGCGTGGCATTAAAGAACGCAACTACTAATTTAAATTAGCAATGTTTAACTTTTAAAATTACAACATACTGCCCGAAATATTTTCTCCCGTAATATTACTGTTTATCTCTGACGCCACCTTGGAATCAATAATATATACGTGATTTTCTGCCAACATTTGTCTAAGTTTTGCCATCTGTGTTTAGGGGCCGCGGTGGCTGAGTGGTTAGCATGCTCACCTCCCACCAAGGCGAACCGGGTTCAATCCCCGACCGGGTCGCATGTGGGAATCGTGCCGGACGACGCCGCTGGTCGGTGGGTTTTCTCAGGGATATACCGTTTCTCCCGCCTTTGCATTCCGGCGCTGCTCCATTTTCACTTCATTCTACCCTCATCGGCTCTCAAGACCTCGCTGTTAAGAGCCGTCCAAATCTCTTCATTCACTCACCCTTCTGTGTCCATGTCAAAATGTATGCTGTTAAGGACAAGGGTTTTGTTCAGAGGCGTTTATTTAATTAACAGCTAACCAGCTATGGCTGTCATTTTAGCCGTTTCATATTTCGAGTGTACCTCATGAGCTGTGGGAACTGTGTGCGACGAAAGTTTAGTGACGCCTGGCCTAACTTTTGTGTTGTCTCCGTAACTCAATCCAGACAACCGTGATAACTTCTTGAGTGGCTTTCTGAGCGAACGTGCTAAACGCTAACTTCGTCCAGTGTTTTCATTACTGGACTTCTGGGTCGCTGCTCGTATCACACATACACACACACAACACAGGCAAATACGCACAGACACACACGTCACGAAAACTGTGAGTCACGCGGCATTTTATCAAAGTACTGGGAAACTCGAGAATGTGGTCAACTACGTGTCCATAAACGATATTCGCCATTCCACTCATAAAGTTTGTTTATCCGTAGTGAATACGTGTTAGATTATTATTTAACCCTGTAATGTAGACAACGACGTGCGAAAGAAATTTCAGGATCCCGGTAGTATTTTTGGGCCTCCTAATGTCCTGTCCTCCATCCATTTTCTTTTTGTTTGTTATGTTCGGAAGATTCGCGTAAAAACAAAGAAAATAAAAAAATGCAGTGTTCCGATTAATTTAACATCGTAGTCTACTTAATGTATTTACAGTAGTTCAAATGATACAAATACCATACCTTTCTTAATAGCAGATGACTAAAATTGAACTTGAGATTATATTCATAAATTACTAAGATAACTTTATTATTAATATTTCTTACCGAATGAAACATTGTATGTATCATAAGTGTCTCCTCACTTAGAAGGGGGTGTTGTGGTTTACTCGCCTCCCACGTAGGCGAACCGGGTTCGATTCCCGGTGGGGTCGCTCCCGAATTTTCGCATGTGGGAATCGTGCCAGACGATGCCGCTGGCCGGCGGGTTTTCTCGGGCATCTCCCGTTTTCCTCGCCCTTTCATTCCCGCGCTGCTCCATACTCATCTCGCTTCAACCTCATCGGCTCTCAAGACCTCGATGTTAGGAGCCGCTCAAATATCTTCACTCACTCACTCTCTTTGTAGCACAGTCTTAAATTTATCAGCAGAAAAAACATTTCTCCCTTCTCTTCAGTGCGGGAACTCTGGGCGTGGTACAGCTGTACCCTTTCACACCACCCCCTCATCTCCGCACTTTTCAATTGAGGACGCTTAAACTATAACGTGTCTCACTCTTAAATTGCAGTAAATAATGCATGACGTGCTCTGTTGTCAGATAGCTACTGATTATCAACAGTCAAGAAGTTATGCTGTGGCGAAAGATTAAGTACGAGCATAAAAAATTGGGTAACAAAATTGTCATACTGCATAGTACTGTATGCGTATAAACCTGTTAGATTGGCTACCGACTTCAATTTAAGACTAATACGCACTATATAAATGGTGATTTGAGATGTAGACGTTCTTAGAGGGAACCTACAAGAAATGTTTCTTTAGTTCCGTGGCACTGCAGTGACTGCGGTAGGGCAGCAGAGGCGAATAGCACGCATTGTTCACAGAACGTCGTGTTCTGCATTGGTGCTGATGTCTGCACCTATATCCCACCGGTTGCAACTTGATTGTCCTCGAAAATATTATTAATCTTTGGTTCCTGTCAAGCACGGAGACTGGTCATGATCTAAGTCAAGTGCGAATTTGTACATTTAGTTAACTGAAAAGTAACGCGACCCCATTTATTATACTGTAATGATGACGAATTTGGTAGTTTAGTATTCAGTTGTTGGTATTAACGGAATGGATAAATACTAGTATACCAAACAACTAAACCATATTAGGTCAACTTACAAAATACACAAGGAAATGCATAATTGACATATTTGTAAGTACAGAATTTTGTTTTGTTATAATTAGGGTTTGAAATCATTAGTACAGTTGTAACTTGGTTCACATTCACCGTAATTTACAGTTAAATATTGGTACTGACCTAGTACAAGTTTCAAAAAAATTAACATCTAGGACTTTTGGGGATTATGCGCTGCCTGACATGAAAATCTCTATACCCTTAAGGTGAAATCCGTTTGCAATAAAATCAAGGCTCACATACAGCACCAGTTGCGTAATGCAAATGATTCAAGTGACGTAGCAGAAACGTCACTGCTACACGTGATATAGTGACCTTGTGGCCAGTACCCAGTGGTTAAGTCTACGTGTTAAGAGGCACATCAGTATGCCACGGCGTCGTGAACTTACATTTGCCAAGCTCGATTACTTAAGTAATTCAGTACGTTAACCACCGGAAATATTTCAATAATGTCAATAATTCGCGTCGCATGAGGGAAAGATCGTACGCACATTCAGTGCAGTCCACGGTAGGGGTGACGAGGTCGTTTGATCGGTTCGCCAGTGTCGCTCTTAACCGCACCCCCTCGTTTCCGCGCACTCCAAAACCGCTTATATCGCCGACAACGTGCGTGGGGGTGTTTTATTAGGGGATCGGAACCGGATCTCTGCCTTCTCCTGAGGTGCCGGCGCCACACAACTCGTGACGTGTGATGTGGTTTACACCCCTATTCCGTCCTTCAACTGCCCCCACCCCCTCCAACACTCAACCACCCCAAACACCATTCCGACCTACCCTCCACTGCTGATGTAGTTCTCGAAGGGGGTGAAGGGATGTGGGCAGTAGGAAAAGGGGGGGGGGTGCTGTTTGGTAGCTGTCGAGATCACAGTAACCGCAAGTCACACGTAAACATGTCCCAGTACGTCCCCTGCGGGGTTTCCGGCGGGAGGGGGTGGATTGCTGCACAGTTTGTCGGCGCATGCCGAATGCGAGGGGTCTGCGTCTATAGCGCTGGTAGCAGGGGGCTGGCATCGCGTCACAAAGTGCAAGTTAAACCACAAACTGCCCGCAGCAGTTGGACCGACTTTCATTGCAAATTTAGTTGTTTGAGTGCCAGCAGAAATTGTTTGAAGTAACCATAATCACAACAATGCACATCACAGACATAACTACTTGCCACTGTTGGCATAAGANCAGAAATTGTTTGAAGTAACCATAATCACAACAATGCACATCACAGACATAACTACTTGCCACTGTTGGCATAAGATACCCGAAATTTTTGGTTTCTTGTCCAGTCAGGTTTCTCTTGCAGAAGTTAAATTTTAAGGGAAGTCTTTCAAATTTACGTTTGCAAACTGGTCACATAAATAACCTCCCTCTGTATGTTTNCAGTTAAATTTTAAGGGAAGTCTTTCAAATTTACGTTTGCAAACTGGTCACATAAATAACCTCCCTCTGTATGTTTGTTTTCGTAAACGTTTCTTTATTTACATTTCCTCACTTTTGCGCATCTTTAGACTTACTTCAAATTTTAATTGTTGCACAGAAAAGAAAATATGACGGGAAACGTAAACACAAGTCAAGTGAATGCATATTTTCGTGAACGGAATACTATGTTTATGATAGTTCATTTGACTTTTACAGTACTTGAGGTAGATTGTGATTGGCTACGTTAAAGTCTAGCATAAATTCAAAAGTTCGGCAGCTTGCAGTGCTATTATTCAATGAAACTGATTATTGCTGTTGTTATGCGTAATAGTATAAAGTTTCTCTGTATAGAAGGTGTTGATCTCTTACTGTTATAATGACTATTTCAGTTGAAGCTCTGCATATACATAGGAAATAACCTAAACTTAATCTCAAAGGCGACATACACATTCGTGATTTTCCCGGGAACCGAATTCCGGGACATTGTTATCCAAAAACACCTTGGTAATTCTAACCTTTTTTTCGTATTGTTTTCGTAGATTCAATTATACTTAATACACCGGCTTCACCAAACAGCGATATGCAGAAGTGTGAAGTGTATTCACAATCGAATATAAGTATGAAGTGTATATTCTAGGGCACGTTTGTAATACAAAAAAAGCTTCTAACCCCCCTCCCCTCTTCTGTTTCAATGTTCAACGTAT
Source organism: Clitarchus hookeri (assembly GCA_002778355.1). NCBI lineage: Eukaryota > Metazoa > Arthropoda > Insecta > Phasmatodea > Phasmatidae > Clitarchus > Clitarchus hookeri. Next base: position 1,386,443 of record NQII01000076.1, on the reverse strand, counting down.
GGTTAGTAACTAGCAGTTGATAGCTATAAAACGAAGCCCACTTAAAAATAAGTAATTCGAGACATTTTTGTTTTTACTACTGTGCAATATAACATGGCATATTTTGTATCCATTCCCATACTATAAACAGCAGAAATTACTAACATATAGAATTGGGAGGGAGTTTGCACATGGGTGTCTCCCCCTCCCCAACCCAAATTCTTGAAGGAATAACTCGTAAGAATCACGACAGAATATTTAAAATAAATCTATACACAGATGAAAAGCCATATTGGACAGAAACTTCATCCTCCATGGATTGTGTAGTGCGTATCATGGCGTTGGAAGTAGTATTTGTCATCTACTTGTACCTTTGTGAATGTTGGCATTAGTTTCATGATTGTCACATGCATTATCCCAAGAAAAATTTACTAAGTTTGCTAAGCGAATGAATTAAAAAAAAGTTTATCTGCAAGTGATGCAAAAATATTGTGAAAGGAAACACTTTTTAATTTGAAAGTCTTCTAATAGTATTTACCGAGAAAGGGAATTGGTTAGTGTGTCGTTTTAGGATCTTGTTTTTATTTAGTGGGGAAAGTAAACTTGTGGTAGTTTACTTTATAGTATTGNGGGGGGGGGGGGGTGTATTTGTTTATTTTTTCCTACTTCTCTTCAAATTCCAACCATAGCACACAATTTAAAGGCCCGTGGGTATAATTTAAATATCCTCGAAAAGAAAACTTTGTTATATCCGCATAACAGGTTTCAGTATAAAATGTGATGTATTATAATTGTACGTCAGGCAAACGTAAGTAACATATATACTGGTGAGCCAGAGATGTGTGAAGTGATTCAGGGCTCGTTAAGAAATGGCTAGGGAGTAGCGCGTAATTATTCTTGCTTTTTTGTAATTTTTTTTTAGTGAATGAGTGAAGATATTTGGAAGCTCTTAACTTCAAGGTCTTGAGAGCCGATGAAGGTGAAGCGAGGTGAGTATGGAACAGAGCTGGAATGAAAGAACGGGGGAAACTGGCAATTCCCGGGAAAACCTGCCGACCAGCGGCATCGTCCAGCACTATTCCCACGGGATTCCCGTCGGGAATCGAACCCAATTCACCTTGGTGGGAGGCGAGCGTTCTTGGTGCTACATATCTAAAGGTCTTGATTGCTAATTTGGTAGAATTGGTCACGTATGTCATATATTTGTAGAGAGCATGTGTAAGCCAGTAAAAATCGCATATTATTACGTTGTGCCTTTCATTGCAGAATATATTCTGTTATCAACAGTTCGAGTCGTACTGTTATACTTATTCTCGATCGCTGCAAGCAGTAATGGCATCTAGCGGTAGGTGTGGGTACTACAAGAAATTCAGACTGTAATTAAGAAAGAACAGGCAGAAAGAAATGGAAACTAGCGATATGAGTGACGCTGGTGTATGGAACAGGGCAACAGGAAATGTCGAATTAATTTCGTATTTTAGGGATAGGCCTTCCCAATTTGTTCGGATTTTTCGACATCGAGTGTGCTTTGTCGATACAGATTATAACATCTATTTTTTTAATTATTTTATTTCATGGTTTAACACAATTTCTTGATCGAACATTAAATTTATCTATTGTTCCAAATAATACCTAATTTCACCACGGCTGTTTAATATGTTTATCTCAGGACTTCTGGCGCGAAACTCATAGGATACGGTAAATTACAACAATCCATAACTATTACGTTGACATAAACGTTTGACCATTATGGCTGAGCCAGAGACTGGAACTAAACAAAAGTGATATTTACTTATGTAATTTCATAATTTTCGCCATTTTGCTATATATAAATCTTTAAATAAATTACATTGAACCTAAATTACTATACTATATTCTTATTCCACCTATTTATTGCCACTTATTTTAACGAGCCACCTACTTTCCAGAAACAAGAACCAAAAACTTTCTTTCGGCTCTCAATGCCTCATTTTTAAGAGCCGCCCAAATCTCTCATCTTAAAAACTTTCTTAATAAAAACTTACATGGGTACAATTCTCATAGAACGTGCTACACCCCCAGTGAGGAGTGAAGCCTAGTCTTGGTCGGCTTACAAACTGGCTTCCTATAGCGGACGAAATAAAGACCTACACTTTTTAAAGATGAATTTAATTGTCACGTAATGCCACTAAAATATCTTCAACATGTGCGGTAGTAAAAACGCCGTCATAACATATTATTATGTTAGACTTCAACTTAACGTCTAAAAACGATTGAGGCTAATTGTAAAAAACGTGAGTCACGCTTCAGCCACTAGTTCATTAAAAAAAACTGACGAGTTTTTACCCTGCCGTATTTCCCGGTTTAGTAACTAGCTCAGATTGTTTTTTTTTAATGTTAAAAAGATGTAAATTGTCGGATTTAATTTTTTTTATAGTTAAATAAAACACCGACATTTGTTTTGACCTGAAATCTTTAGGAATTCTTTCAAATTGAATCAGTTACTTTTGGTATTAACTTAAAACTAAATCGGATAATTTTTTGCACAAACGAACCTTTGACTTTAATTAATNATCAGTTACTTTTGGTATTAACTTAAAACTAAATCGGATAATTTTTTGCACAAACGAACCTTTGACTTTAATTAATTTTTCTTTTTGAATTTACTGTGTTTTTTTTTTTTTTTTTTTTAACAGTTAGCGTTTTCGTTAACTAACCCAAGTTTTCAACAGACGTATACTCGTTTTTCCCTTTTCATATTCTTCTTTCCTTAAAGAGGAATATTACGTATCCAGTATTGAGTGGGACATTTACAGCAATTTATAACGGACAGATTATGGTTAACGGCAACAATTAAAAATGCTTTGCGATTGGCATATTTATCACCATATAAAACAAACATATATTATAATATGCTTATTAATTTTTTTCCCAGGGTCTGACGTCTTAATATTTATATGCAGAACGACTTTAAAATGAAATGGTTTATGTTTTGTTGTAGCTAGCCTGTCAGTGTGTACTTAAATTAAAAATAATTCGAAAATTCTAGCAACATGAAATCCTGAAGAACACGGCACAATCNATCAGTTACTTTTGGTATTAACTTAAAACTAAATCGGATAATTTTTTGCACAAACGAACCTTTGACTTTAATTAATGTTTCTTTTTGAATTTACTGTGTTTTTTTTTTTTTTAACAGTTAGCGTTTTCGTTAACTAACCCAAGTTTTCAACAGACGTATACTCATTTTTCCCTTTTCATATTCTTCTTTCCTTAAAGAGGAATATTACGTATCCAGTATTGAGTGGGACATTTACAGCAATTTATAACGGACAGATTATGGTTAACGGCAACAATTAAAAATGCTTTGCAATTGGCATATTTATCACCATATAAATAACAAACATATATTATAATATGCTTATTAATTTTTTTCCCAGGGTCTGACGTCTTAATATTTATATGCAGAACGACTTTAAAATGAAATGGTTTATGTTTTGTTGTAGCTAGTCTGTCAGTGTGTACTTAAATTAAAAATAATTCGAAAATTCTAGCAACATGAAATCCTGAAGAACACGGCACAATCNTCTGTCAGTGTGTACTTAAATTAAAAATAATTCGAAAATTCTAGCAACATGAAATCCTGAAGAACACGGCACAATCTATTATTTATTCTGGCGCGCTTATTTCGAATCTTTTATTCCGCCCTAGTAAACACTACAATTATGTGCCATCAGAATGTTGCCATACTTACTAAATTAGTGACCATAATTGTAAATGGTGTTGCGTAAGTTTTTAGTTTTTTTTCTCGCAGTGGTCGTGGTCTTGAGATTTTTTTTTACCGTACGTAAAATCAATCACTTCCATGATCCACATTTAATATAAGTCCAGTCTTAGCCTGTGCCTTTCGATATTGGCTTTCTGAGTTATTACATTGCAGTGCTATTTTTTTAAATACCAGTTTCATACGGCCGGGTAACTAACGGGGGTTTTTTTTTTACGTGTTCATTCCCCCTCCTTCCGTTATTTCGTACACCTTATCACTGTCCCCTCCGCCCACGTGCACGCAGTGTTACCGTAGCTCATCTTTCCCCCGTTCGAGAGAGGGCAAATCAAGGTTATCACTCGCCTTCAATTCTCTCTCCCTTGCATGTCTCCCCCACCTCTTCTCCTTTTTTTCACACTTTTTCTTCGTCATCTCTATCCCTCCCTTCCTCTCCTTTAGCATCACCACTCAGAACTACTCCCTCTCTCAGCTTTGGGCCCTACAAGGAGGCAAGAGTTTCTGTTGACACATATTGCTTTACTCCGGTTAAAAGCTTCCGCCCATCTTGGGCGAGGGGCTGGCTAGGAAAAATTCGCTCTGGATTTCATAACGCTCGTCGCCCTGTTAAGGGTGGTGCATGGGGAGGGGGAGGGGGCTTTTGCCAGGGAGTATATGAAAAACCTTAGTACTCTTCTCCGCCTCGTTTAGTACGTGAAACATGAGGTGGCTGCCTTCATTTCCTCATAAATTATTTCTTTTTTGCTTTATTTTTACACCTGTCTTATTAAATTTAAGTTAGGCATTGATAATTATCGCAGTTCTAATACACTGTAAACGATGCCAAGATATGTAAAAAAATTTTAAAATGGCATCACAAATTAAGACCAATCACAGAACCGGACGATAGAGAAGAACTAAGAATAAACGTGTATTCCCAGCGATCTACGAGTGTTATTCAATTTAAAAGTNAGAACCGGACGATAGAGAAGAACTAAGAATAAACGTGTATTCCCAGCGATCTACGAGTGTTATTCAATTTAAAAGTTAATTTCACGCCGTCGTGTCCAGCTGGACACTTACGTATTTATTTTTTTTAAGTCAGAAGGTATTTAACAAGCTGTTACAAATATGATACCGCTTACTGATTTGGTGAACTTAAAATAAAGAAACACATGTGCACTTGNATTTAACAAGCTGTTACAAATATGATACCGCTTACTGATTTGGTGAACTTAAAATAAAGAAACACATGTGCACTTGTCAATAAGTATTTAGAGGAGGGATCTAGGTAGCGCTTAACATCTGGGCTATTTAGCGCCTACGAGGTTGGAATGAGGTGGAGTTGGAGCTGACGTAGAGCAGNAGGTAGCGCTTAACATCTGGGCTATTTAGCGCCTACGAGGTTGGAATGAGGTGGAGTTGGAGCTGACGTAGAGCAGTGGGGAAACGAGAATTTGTCACCGACCAACAGCAACGTCCGCCACGTTTTCTCACTTGCGGCTCCGCCAAGAATCAAACTCGATTCTTTGTGGCAGGAGGCGGGCGATCTAACCACTACACCAACCCCCTCCCCCCTCACCCCCACAGCTGTGATTCGAAACCGCAGCCTTCGTCTCGAAAGATGACTCCTTAGAGCCGACCGCCTTTGTCCTTTCGGTATTACGCGCCCATAGACGCATTATGGTGTTGTGTTACTGTGTTTCTGTTCCCTCTTCCGAGAACATCTTGTGGCTCCGTTGCGTCATCCTTTCTAATGGATTTATTCCCCTGGAAAGGAAGAAGCGAACAGTCTCCACAATCTCCACAATCTCCACAGTGCTGCTGTAGTCTATTCGTGGTTTCTTCGCACTTTTTAAATAAAATCTTTGAAGAAATCACTCAATGTATGACGTGTTTGGTAGGCCTAGTTTCTTAAGTATATCATGTATCTCAAGCATTTTATATTTCTGTTCACATTAAAGTATCATATTTTAGGTTAAATTGAACTTTTACTTATATATTATTTCTGAATTGCAATATTTCGTTTCTAATAAATATAAATAAATACAATGAGAAAATAAGTGTTTTGGTAATTCCTAGCAAGAAATAGTTCTTATACACAATGTTATTACACTTGAGTACCCACGAATGCGGTACGTTGTACCTTTGGTGTAATTTACCAGACTCGGTTAAGTTTTCTTTGCATGAGGCGGGGCAATATCCTGGTAATAGAACATTAGCAGGGCTTCAGAAAAGTTGGAAGTGACGGCAAATAGACTGCAGCCGTCTTCCCTGGAAGAACCTTGAAATATGTAAACTCACGAGCTAGTGACAAGACACGTGTTTGCAGGATAATGAAGGTACAGCATATTCAAAGAACCTCGAGTGCATGATTTTGGCTTGTCTGTCCTTAAGAATATAAATAAGCAAGGTGATATAAAATTTTCAACGTTTGGAAGAAGGATGTATTCCTGGCTCGCAGCACATCTTCTAGTCGAAGGCCATGTCAGTTCGCGTGTCTATCAGAATTGTGGGGGGGGGGGGATTTTTTTCGGCCGCCACCAGATTGTGCATTGATTTCCAATGACACCCACGTTCCACCAGAAGCACTCTTGACGTAGGAGTCGCAACGCTATTCGCCATTTCAAAAACATTAGTTTGCCTGTGGCACGCCACGCCTGTTTGCAAGGGGACATGTAAAAGAAAAGTAACTGAAAGAAAATAATAAAAAAATTGTTTTTAAATTATTTGCACATTGATATTTTAATTTGCAAGAGTGTTTTATTTTACAACCTTCCCTGCGACAACGCATGTACTCATCACCGTTCTGTTTACGCCTTCGACCAGACTCGTAGCGAATCATTTTGACTTTTTTTGCGAGAACAGTTGAAGGAAAATAAACTATACATGATCTGTGCTTCACTTGTCCTGCGCGGGACCGAATGAGATACGGTGTAGGTGTGTGGGTAAAGATAACGGTCGAGTTGTCTGAAAGTTGTTTGCATGGGGGTGAATGATTAAGTGAAATATTTTGAACATACTACATTGCTGCACTATGTCGTCACAGAAAACTAAACGACAACATTGTGTGGCAAGGGAGTATGTTCAAAATATTTCACTTAATCGAGATAACGGCCGCCTGCCGTTACTGGGGCAATGCAGTTTCCCGTGTTCTCAGTCTGATTAAGATGTTCATGTTCTATTTTTGTAGGTCTTACTAACTTCTCCACTTTTTAAGTCCTAGCGGCAGCCACAAAATATCTTAATTGCATTAGTCCTCCCAAACAGCGACAAGGAATTAATAAGGAAACACTATACATCCTGGAAAGGGTAAGGAATCGGCGAGGTCCTGAATTGAGNAACAGCGACAAGGAATTAATAAGGAAACACTATACATCCTGGAAAGGGTAAGGAATCGGCGAGGTCCTGAATTGAGGAATCATCCCAGCATTCGCCTGGGATGATTCCTGAAAACACTGGAATTCCCGGACCGGGAATTGAACGCAGTGGTTTACCTCGCTCGGTTTTGTTTCTGTGGCGAGCACAAAAGATTTAGTGGTCAACACTAAACTTTTGGGGGCCACTGAAAATAATTTTATGGCGAGTAAAAAAATAAAGCATAGTTAAATTATCTACAAATATTTTTNTTTTTGGGGGCCACTGAAAATAATTTTATGGCGAGTAAAAAAATAAAGCATAGTTAAATTATCTACAAATATTTTTCTCCGTGTGTACCTGCCCGGTTTGGAAATACAAAACGGCTTGTTTGCTAAACATTTTTTTTTTTTACTTATGTAACAACATAAATGTGTCCATATTTTGTTACCTGCAAGGGGAGAGGGGAGCCGAAATTAATAATCGGTCAGCATGACAAACCTTTATAGTTTATTCTACAAATAATTGCGGATATTAAGAGCGTAAAAAAAACGTAACAGATACCCAACAAATGTTTTTCTAGGCATTGGGAGGAAGAAAATGGGACGCTAAGCCCCTTCCTGCTTCTTACATGGACGTCCATGATTTACGTCTTACCAAATACAAACTGTCGCGGAATCTCGGCCCNAGCCCCTTCCTGCTTCTTACATGGACGTCCATGATTTACGTCTTACCAAATACAAACTGTCGCGGAATCTCGGCCCCGCTCCGGCTGACCTAACAAACTGTGGCGAGAAGCTGCTAGAGGGGCCTTAAATGCAACTCCTACACGCCCATAAGTCTGCAACTTGTTGACAAAAACAAGTTGCGTTACACACACTGAACGATGAAACATGAAAAAATTCATACAAATTCTACAACTGTAGATGGGTTGTACAAAACCAGTTAACAAGTGTACCGTCATAGTTTTATAAAATACTATTTTTTTTTATTTTGCATTTAATGCTACTGCCCAGCGTTCCAAGTTAATTTAGTCCACTTTGCGGTGTTTATTTTACTGACATACCGTGAAATCTGTTGGTTTCGTTTTCAAGGAATCCGGCGCTTTCGTCCAAAACAATTTCAAACTGTATAGCACTTGACCTGAATTTCTCTTTGAATGTCACTGCCACAAACATGTTTCTTGGCAAGTACTTGCGCGGCTTTCGTACACCTGTAGCAATCCACAAACATCCACATTTTTCTATGTTACATGTAGCTTTAATAATAACAAAAAAATCATGATCACGAATTAAATCTCATAAACACATATTTTCACTACAAATGCCTACCTAGGGTCGTAGACCTGTAGAAAATATATTACAGTTGTGAATTTTTCTGTAACATAACTTGCAAGTTTGTNAATTTTTCTGTAACATAACTTGCAAGTTTGTGTTACAAAACTGGCCTACAAGTGTAGAATTTCACCTGTAGTTACCAGGGACTTGAAGTTCTGGTATAGGCCCATATTCTGCCGGTCTTGTCTTCAAAACAGTACCATGTTGGGGTATTACTGATGTTCGCTACACACTATAAAATCTATTTATTTATTTTGCAAATTTACCGCAGTACNGCCATGTTGGGGTATTACTGATGTTCGCTACACACTATAAAATCTATTTATTTATTTTGCAAATTTACCGCAGTACTGTATACGCGTACTGAGAAAGCACAAATGGTATTTTTTTTTCTTGCGAGTTTTAGATTACATAGTTTTTGATTCTGGCATTTTGGAGTTAGCAAGCCGACATAATTTTGGTAATGTTCTTCACACAAGTTTTAAAAACTATTGCGGATCATTAACCACTTGACACCGTCTGGCATCTTGCCGACACTGCCGATAATCTGCCGGCAGTTTACCGACAGTTTTACTCTTGCTGGAACGGGATTCGAACCCATAAAGTACGAAAATTTCTCCGTTATTATTGCCTATTATTGAATTAAAAGGGGAAACCTATAACAAAACACCTGCCTTGAAGGACTTTAGCAGATATAATGCGCTGAAATCAGTAAATTAAAGTAAATTGAAAAAAAATATAAGAAAGAGCTTTCACACTGTTCTATATTCTTGCATTCCTTCGCTGCTCATTCTCCATCTCACTTATCTCTTACGTAAACAATCAGTGTTTGTCCGCGTTTTGTATTTAGTGGTTTATCACCTTGTGCTACTTGTCGTGACTACACTTCCGGTAACAGACCACAAACCCACTGTTGGTTGCTTGCAGATTGCATGGAAGACGTCTTATCTTGAATGCCGACAATACATGAGCATTGTTAACGAGACGAAATTATGACGAATTGCTGAGGAAATAATCTCGCAGATTACTGGGCATCTCATAGACTAAGCGCCGTTTCCATTCTCGAATAAACACCTTATTTTAGTGATGAAAATTATTTTACTTAAAAGTATTGGAAAAAAATAACCCCGATTTCTTCGTGAATTTATGAACACTGTCAGTTTGAATAAGAATGTCTCCCCATAACAGTTTTGCCATTTCAAGGAATTTTCTGTGAAGTTGTTAAATCATGTCTTCAGTGTTAGTCATTATGTGGGGAGGGGGAGTGCAATTTTTTTTACCAGCGCAGGGGGACGTCAAGTTTGATGCAATACAACTTTACGCCCGTCAAACCCAAGGCTATCAAATCAATTCAAATTATACGGAAGCATGTAGGCGCCTTTTGAAATGCGACATGACGGAATAATTGCCGCTGTCGACGTGGGTGGTAACCACTGAACGCTCCTGTTACAACTGGGCGTGGCTTTCAGGTGGATTCTTGTGTTATTTCGTTACGCACGTCAGGAGGCATTGAGCGAATCCTGTACGGCCGTACGAAGGGGAAGGATGAACGTGTCTGATGGATCACATATATTACAAGGTCAGGGGGCAACATATTATATGGTGTCGGAGGTCAGGCATGAGGAATACGTCTGAGTAAGAGGGATGAGAAAGGAAAGAAACGGGTATTGCTCTTCCAATATAATATGGGAAAGAGCCCAGATAATTCTCCCGTTTTATTCAGAGCATATCACATATCACAAGACCACGGGTCCCAAGCAGACTCAATCCACCTGTGACTAAGAAGACAATTAAAAATAATATTAATAATATAAAAATCTTTTATAACCGCGTACGACTCTCCTGAGTACATGTTTTAATAATCAAAATATTACAGTTAGGCTACGTTGTTACTTAATGCACTGTATTATTTTAAGGACATTTGCATGATGTTCAACAGAGAAGTTCAGTTTCATAGAGTTACACTTTCGAATTTTTGCTTTTGTATTGCTTATTGCTAGCACTTGCATTATATAGGCTCCTATGTCGGGGGTCNGTTACACTTTCGAATTTTTGCTTTTGTATTGCTTATTGCTAGCACTTGCATTATATAGGCTCCTATGTCGGGGGTCGGTAACTAAGAAATTAAGCCAAGGGCATGATTTTTAGTCTAAATTAGATATTTGACTACTTTTTGTAGCCATCTTTTTCTGTGGAAGCGGTTTTGAGAACTGCCACCTTCCTCATTAACTATGTTTTGAAGTTATACTTCTTTTGGCGCGTTGAGGGTAAATTTTTAGTGTGCAACGGAAGTTGCGTGCGCACAGTGCAACAAAATTCGACAGTGAACGTGGTAGGGATGTTTTTCTCGTATCTCGGGAAACTATCAACCCATTCTTACAACATTTGGCGAAGATGCTGTACTGTGTTAGGCCATAACAATAGATGTATTTTATTTTAGTCACGCCAAAGAAGTATAACGTCTATCGCGCGTACATAAGTACACGCACCCATTTTTTTTTTACGTTACGGGTTAGTTTAGAAATAAAGTATAAGAACTTTATTTTTTACATGTTCGTGGGCACTTTGGCTACTTCTTTTTCAGTTGATAAAATTATCTTCTAACAAGATAAGTTTTCCGATGACCTTTTTTAAAAACTGGCAAATTCAAAACACATAAAAACTATAGACAGTTATTATGATATGTAAAGACCTATCGTGATTTAGTAACAGTTTCAAAAGTGTGACTTTGTGTATTTGATGCTGCCTAAAGCTACACAACGGGACACTGATGGTCGGAAAACCGCGGGAAAAAAAAAAAAAAAAAAAACAGAAGCACGTGATAAATGTGTAGCAAAAAAAACATGATTTTAGGTAACATTTTGCAAGTCAATGTATTAATATTTATTGGTGACACATACGATCGTAACTAATACACGAAAAAGAACTCGACTGTCGGTGCATATATTGACTTTCATTCTACTCAACAATTTTTACTGCTAAAAATAGACAATTAAAAATAACTTTATACCCATTGAATTTGCTTTACAAACTTTTAAATAGAATATTTTCTGTCCTTAACTGCATATATTTTAATGGACACGCTGGCTGGGTTGCTCCCAGTATAGTTGTCGATGACTGGTTTCCTCCCAGTAAAGTTGTCGATGACTGGTTTCCTCCCAGTAAAGTTGGCGAAAACTTAGGAAAATTAGTTCCATGCCCTAAGTGTTCTGCCTACCAAGCCTGCAGCCACGGATATTAAATGTGGAATAAATGCTAAAGAAATTCCTTCTCAATTCATAAATTTTAAAGATAACTGTTTAAAAGAAAAAATAATAATAAATTTGACACCTGCCAAAGCTGAGGTTTGGACGTAGGTGTTGTAATCTGTTCTGTGGCGTGAGGCGCCAACACTTAATACTAGTCCTCAGTGATCGGGCGTAGGAATGCTTCGACACTGTTGTTTAATGGTCCAATTCACTAATGAATGAATACAGGATAATTCATATTTCACAAATCGAGGTTTTATTGTTGCATGAACATGTGAATTGATACATGAACCCTTGAGACAACTCCCTCCCTTTTCTACGTATGCTCCGTACAATTCGCGTCGTAAAAGGGGGGGTGGGGGATCTTCGTCGCACTTGTTGGATGATTCTAAAAGATCCTTCACACTGCGGGATAACTACTAAAGGTCCTTCACACTCGCTGGATGACTGTACTTATCTGGCTTGCTGTGCTGGTAGTTGTTCTTGCAGATGAGGTCCGGTGAGCTGGAACTGCTCTCGTCCTGTCACGGGCGCCTCGGTGACTCGTCTCGACGTCCCTCCTTCTCGGGTCGACGCAGGACTCTGCGTCTGATGGCGGCTGGCTGCCGTGCTCGTCTCCTGCGGAATCACTCCTCCCTCCCGGAATCTCATCGGCCGACTGCCCTGTTTCCTCGGACTCCTGCGGTTTTGTAGGCCCTCATTGCCATATTAAACTGCCCCCGCTTCTCCAGGTAGCCGCGGACCGCCCCCCTGGGTAATCAACCGCGGGCGTGTACTCCAGCTCCGTACTTGGGTCCAGCGTCTGCTGTTTTGTTCTGGTTTACCAGTTTCAGCACTCCGTTCTGTCCGTGCGGAAATAATTGAAAGGGGCCTCTCGTTGCGCTCGTCCAAGCGCTCTCTCGGTTTTTATTGTGGTCGAAAGCCTGGGACAAAACACAGTCTGGCGAGGTCATAAATACGTCTCGCCGTTCCTGCCTGCTCGCGGAGTCTGGCGTCTGTCCTTCTATTCTGCCTGGAGGTTTGTTGTTTGGTTCGGCGTTGTGGGAATACTTCGGGATCTCCCCCTGGCCGCTGCACTCGTTTTCTTCCCGCTGTCATCTGATCCCACACCGTGGCGCTATTCTCCCGCATGTCCGCCTTCCCATGCAAATGGTCGTCTTGTAGGGCCGATCTGGCGCCGTTCCCTTCGTCATGGCTGCCAGGCCCTAAATCCTGATTGATGTCGTTCGCCTGTGAGCTTCGTTAGAGCGTGGTACGGACGAATAAAATATAGGGACGCCGCAGGCGTCAAATTATAATGTTATATTTTAGAAAAAAAATGCTGAACACAAAAATTGGCAATAGTTCTTAACATACTAGTTAGTATTCCTTAAGAAATGTCTCGTAGAATAGGCATTTTTTGTCTGAAACGGTCATCTTTAAAATCGACGCATTGAGAAGTATCTTCTTTAACATTGCTCCTCCGTGTTAAGCCGTGACTGCAGGTTTCGTAAGTGTAACTTTTTAAATTTTCTTGTACGTCGAATGTATTTAATCGATTTTGTCGAAGATATTCAGTTGATTTTCTGTTGCTTTAAGCACACAAGAGCATGAATAGGCTTATTAGAAACATGTTTATGTTCCTACCAATTTCAGGTACACAAACGATCGACGCACGACTAAAGGCATGAGGTTCATGGTAATGTTAATATGTTACATATGGCGGAATTCAAAACTGCTCCGTCAGTTGTGAGCGTCCTATATACACGCGTCAATCAATGTGCGATTGTTACTGTTGTACCAATTAATAAAGAAACCGATTCCAGCCAATACGAATTAAAAAGTTAAAATTTTAATTGGACATCAGTAAATAGAACTACTTACCTTTATTCCATGCCAACATTACATTTTGCCAATCAGTGTTAGCAATTACGGGATGGGATTATTTTTAAGTTGATTTCAAAAGTGTTCAGTAAACAGCAAAACAGTGCTGGTTATGTTTTAATATGTGTCAATTCTCTACGCATACATTTGTAGCCTGCTATGTTTTTTCAGGGCTGGACTATGTGATTTAAATGTAAGCTTATTAAAACGTAGAAAAAAAAAANTTGTAGCCTGCTATGTTTTTTCAGGGCTGGACTATGTGATTTAAATGTAAGCTTATTAAAACGTAGAAAAAAAAAAGTAGTACATATCTGCAAATTAAACAAACAACTAAGATTGCAACGTTTATGTAATTCGTGGAAAGTCAAGATANAAAAGTAGTACATATCTGCAAATTAAACAAACAACTAAGATTGCAACGTTTATGTAATTCGTGGAAAGTCAAGATAAATCAAGAACAAAATCTAACTTGTCATTTAATGAACGAACTTTCGATGACAATGCCATGGTTCCCNAAGTCAAGATAAATCAAGAACAAAATCTAACTTGTCATTTAATGAACGAACTTTCGATGACAATGCCATGGTTCCCCCAGACCTAGCACAACTCACATGCAAACAGGCGAAACCGTAAAAAATATATTAACTTGGGAGATATGCGAGGCATCAAATACTAACACTTGTGTTATAGAATTACAATTTATTTGATAAAGCCTATAACTTCGAACGATATAACTACGTGTAAAAAAATGTAGAGGGCAATTAATGACCATTTTTATTTATTTAAGAAAGCAAATATTTTCTTACGTAGGTAGCAGAGAATAATCTTAGTTTACAACCCGTCAGAGTATAGTTTACCCTCTTATGTAGTTTTTCCGGTGTATGGCTACAGAAATGTGAAACGCTCAACTTTAAATGGAAAATTATTATTGTGGACATAACGCCATTGCAGAGCTATGTCGTCACAAAATACCAGATGATGTCATGAAAACATNAAGTCAAGATAAATCAAGAACAAAATCTAACTTGTCATTTAATGAACGAACTTTCGATGACAATGCCATGGTTCCCACAGACCTAGCACAACTCACATGCAAACAGGCGAAACCGTAAAAAATATATTAACTTGGGAGATATGCGAGGCATCAAATACTAACACTTGTGTTATAGAATTACAATTTATTTGATAAAGCCTAGAACTTCGAACGATATAACTACGTGTAAAAAAACGTAGAGGGCAATTAATGACCATTTTTATTTATTTAAGAAAGCAAATATTTTCTTACGTAGGTAGCAGAGAATAATCTTAGTTTACAACCCGTCAGAGTATAGTTTACCCTCTTATGTGGTTTTTCCGGTGTATGGCTACAGAAATGTGAAACGCTCAACTTTAAATGAAAAATTATTATTGTGGACATAACGCCATTGCAGAGCTATGTCGTCACAAAATACCAGATGATGTCATGAAAACATACACCGAAAACAAGCGAAGATTGGCTGTAGCCAACATATATTATTAAATTTCATAGATAATCCCATACAAGGAATTTAGTCATAGATAAACGATTTGAGACAGAAACAACAGACCCCGTTCAAGGTGTTGCCAGATGTCATACAGAATGGCGCAAGTGCCCCGAATGTTGTGCCGCCGGGAGGGAAAATCCGCTGCCGCTACAGCGCTGTGTTTTACAAAACTGTAATTGTTGCAACGTGTTTGTATTCTTTCCCTAGCCTGGATACCGACGCGTCGCTTGACTTGTCCGCGTTGGAATAATTCATAACAGCCTGCGTTTGTCTTGAACTGGAGCGGGAAGACAACCCAGGGAAATGTTCCGCTGCTGTATATTCAATTGGTCTGTGTTTTAAGGTGCTTCCCAAGTAACAAATGTAAACGCCTCAAGGTCACGTCCAGCGGCACGGAAGCATTGCGACGGCGATGAAAAAAAAAAAAAAGCTTAAACAAGCTTCGCGTGTGTTCTGTTTGCTCAGAATTTTAAGCGGCGACTATCGGGTTTTGATACAACAATTTGTTCAGAAAAAGATACAGCATTGTCGCTTTAGTTTAGAACGCTGTTTTACGGAAGAATAAATATCGTGAATACTAAACACAGATCTATTTACAGCGATTTTAGCTGACTTAGCCACTTTTTAACGACCACATTTATGTTTCAAAGACACATGTATGAATGGGCAACAAAAAAAAAGATATCAACTTCCTGTACTAAAAAAAATTGCATTGAAATATGTCCTAATAAAAAATATAAAAAAATAGAATAGACACATCTGCTTAAAGGCTGTTCACAATAAAGTGAGCACTTTTTAAATTAACCTATGATAAATGTCACTGCTCCTACCTGCACTCGTTTTAATGGGCACCCCGAGTGGCATGCGTCCAGTTAAGTTGGTAACGACTGAGGGAAAGTAGTTCCGTGTTCAAAACTTTGAATTTAAAGTATTAGGAAAACATTTGTAAAAAATTTTTTTTTTTTTTTTTTTTTTAAGCATCAAAGTTTAAGAATTAGCAGATCTGTAAATTATTTACTTTCCTAATTATTTCAGTTTCACTTGACCGGCGCATGGATAAAGTGAAGAGGCCGACGGCAACGTTAATGTCACTTATGGCGGAACAATACACAATGTTGATGCACACAGATATTAAGCAAGGCTTTCAAAAGTGCTCAGTTTACCGTGTACAGGCTATACTAGGGACCCGTATGACAAGTAGAGAGAACCTTTGATGAAGTGAATACGGCAGTAGCATTCCACCTCTGTGCAAATCTTTCAGAGTGTGATACCAGGCTGTAATCTTGTCGCTACCTTGTTTGCGTTATCGGTCCCGCATCTCTTGTTGCCGGCTCGAGACGTCACAAAAGGAAACCTCATATTCAATTTTACGTGTAGCTCTTCTATTGACTCGCATCGACAGAAAGAAATCGGATACATAAGGCGAAACAAGGTAGCCACAAAGGTTCCGCTGAAGGTCCAGCCAACCTCGGAAGAGGAACGGGAAATAACGAGAAAACGTAATGATGTGTATAGGTTTACTCCTTTTTTCTTTTCCTCGGTCTTTACATCAGAGCATGCGAGACCTGAGAACTCCAGCGAGCGGTAGATGAGATGTGCTGACCTGGCATATTGCACGATCGCTTGCGTAATACTTCATGTACGAAAAAAAAAATTTAATGTCTGATAACCTATATAGAAAACGTCGATATTGTAAGAAAAAGTAACATGCTATTTTTATGCTTAGATTATTTTCATTTGTAATCGAAAAACTGTTTTGGACATATTCAACAATTTTTTCTACTAATTGCGGTTCGATTGTTTTTAAATTTGGTCGGAATAAATATTGACGGAGAGTGGTGTAGAGCAGGGTGGCCAAAGACCTGGAAAACCGGTAAAATCGGGAAATATCAGGGAATTCCTTTAACCGGGAAAATATCAGGGAAAAACCAGGGAAATTTAAGATGCATCATGGAATTTTTTACCCATCTGAACTTTTTCCAGTTTGCATGTTAGCGTTTCGCTCTGCAAGAGAACAAAGCTAATTTCTTAGCAGTAAACAACATAACACTTAGGGTTTAGATTGGTATTGTTAGCGGCTTTTCACGGTACAAGCTTCCCTTTAGGTGAAGTGAAGCTCGTTGTGATTGGTTTATGATTCTTGTAATGGTGATTTTCACGTGATCCATAACCAATCGCAAACACGGTTGCTTGCCGCAGTTGCGTAAGCGGCCAAAGATGGCCTCACCGACTGCCGACAACGTAAACGATCGTAAATGTTTATGTACTCATTGAATTGAATGTGGAAATGTCAAATTGATATTGCGTGATAGGTGAATTTGTTTGGGATGTAAGTTAAGCGACAATCACTCAGAAATGTTTAGTTATCAACGGAGAAGAGTTAATGGCGTATCTAGTTATTTGCAACAAAGAATGAATGCATTGGTGATAGTGTGCAATCCGAAGACGCGTTGTTTCGATGACATTTTTTTTTGTGGACGGATAATTTGACTTGAGGTGAGTAAGTTTGACCACTTTTTCTCAACTTCGACGGTGTTTTAATCTGGTTTTTACATCGTTTTGTAATGCATGGTCTTTAAAAAGACGTCAACTTCGTACTTGCCGCAAGTACTTTAATTTTGAAATAATCATGCTGGAAATGCTGAAACTGACAATTCTCTGTAATTTGTATTTTCAATATTTGTTTAGCAACAAATTCATTGTAATAAAAACGTAGGCGTAACGAAATAATATAACCTGCAATTTTAACCAATTTTTCTCTACAATCGTGTCCGAATCCGCTAATTTAAGAATTCAGGGTTAAGGTATTGTGTTGGATAGATTCGAACCTCACTGAACAGCGTCGCATGCTCGAATTTGGAAACTGCAGTTGGTGAAGAAATGTTTTTCCCCTATGCAAACTTATCTTTTCGTTGTTTTGTCGCTCTTTGCAATTATTAAAATTCTGCTTAAAATACTGTAGTACAACACCATTTTTTCGGATATTAAAATGTAACATATAAATTAATTTTCTTTAAAAAAAAGTTATTCATTACGTAAACAATAACATGACTATCCCTTCATTTTATCTTATGTTCATTTTTTAAGATATGGTGGACATTCATATTTGTTTTCAGGCTAAACGCATTATACAATACGTAAATAAACAACAGCAGAGTCGAGTGAAATTCCCATGTCATGGTGCCACTTGTGCAAGCCCATACGTATAAGGAATTGCGGATAGAATTGGGAATAGCCCGAGAACGGTATTTTGTAGTACGTTATAAGTGAGTTTTGTGTGTCTATCTTGTATATCCAAAATTGCTTCGCAGTGCCAAATTTCTAACAAAGGTGCTGATTTTAACAAAATCAAATACAGTAGCACAATTCTTGCCCATTTAACATTCTTTGTTTACTGCTGTCTGCAAAAAATCTTACTGAAGGTTTGTTTTCTCAGCCTTATATTTGGCAGCAATGTTTTTCGTGTTTACATGTACTGTTAATTTTAANGAAGGTTTGTTTTCTCAGCCTTATATTTGGCAGCAATGTTTTTCGTGTTTACATGTACTGTTAATTTTAATTTTGAAAAATAAATTAGGAACTTTGCACATATTTTTCTTGCCTTCTGTTTCTGTAGAGAAAATGTGCTTTCTGTGCAGGTGCCTTGTAAAATGACAGCAAGGTTTCAGGATGACTGGCGTATTGACCCTAATTTGGGTTGGCTTGATAGAAAGGTTCCTTGTGACCCAAAAAAACCAAGTGTAAAGTGTGCAATACATCGTTTACTCTAAGCAAAATGGGTCATACTGCAGTCAAAAACCATGACAAAGGGAAAAAACACTTATCCAAGGGGTTAGTGACAAAAAAAAANAAATGGGTCATACTGCAGTCAAAAACCATGACAAAGGGAAAAAACACTTATCCAAGGGGTTAGTGACAAAAAAAAACTTTCAATTGGTGAATTTTTTTAAACTTCACAAGAGGACAAAATAGATTCAGTGCCAGTGTGTCCAAACTGTCAACACTGTCCATCGACATTTGTTCAGTCCCCAGAGAAACAAATTATCAAGGATGTACCTCACTGCAGTGTTANAAATGGGTCATACTGCAGTCAAAAACCATGACAAAGGGAAAAAACACTTATCCAAGGGGTTAGTGACAAAAAAAAAAACTTTCAATTGGTGAATTTTTTTAAACTTCACAAGAGGACAAAATAGATTCAGTGCCAGTGTGTCCAAACTGTCAACACTGTCCATCGACATTTGTTCAGTCCCCAGAGAAACAAATTATCAAGGATGTACCTCACTGCAGTGTTAAGGCATTTGTTATTAATGAACAAGTGAGTCGTACAGAAATACTGTGGTGTCTGCAGACAATCATTGCACATAAATCCATGCGTACAGCAGCAAAGTATATTAATTTGTTAAAAGTTGTGTTCCCAGACAGTGTTATTGTCAGTAAGGTGCAGCTTCAAAGAAGCAAGATTGCATATTCGATAATATTTGGTATTGCAACTCACTTCAAGAAACAGTTGCTGGAATCGGTGAGTGCTTGCGAACATATTGTAGTGGATTTTGATGAATCGCTTAACAGAGTGAGCCAAGAGATTCAAATTGATCTGAACATACGCTTTTGGGACAAAGATAGCAACAAGGTACATACCAGATTTTTTAATTCCGCTTTTATGTGCCGCGCCAAAGCAGATAACCTTAGAACATCTTTAAAAAGAAGCAGTGTCACCACTTGACCTCAGCCTAGTGTGGAAAAGTGTCTACAGAGCTACTGCAGATCAGAAAACCGAGTTGACCACTTCTGGCGAGATGTCATTCATGAGAATGGCAACCCGAAATCTGTGGATATAATCATGAAGATGGTCATGATACTTTCCCATGGCAATGCAAATTTTGAACGTAGTTTCTCAGTTAACAGTGAGTGCCTCGTTGATAACATAAAGTATGAAACCTTCGCAAAGGATGGTCTACGACTCTATAATGGCAGCAGGTGGTGACCTATCGGATTACAGAATTTTCAAGTCATTTTTGCTATCTTACAGGAATGCACGAGCCAGACTTACCGAAGAAACTGAGAAGCGCCAGAAAGAAGCAAAGGCGATCAAAGAAAATTATGAAATTTGTAGAAAACGTCTGGCCAAAGAAAAGTCTATTTGGAGGCCAAAAAAGCTAATATGCTAGCCGAAGTCCAGTCTATTGAGGAACAAATAAATACAATGAAGCCGTAATAAGCACAATATGGCTTTATAAATTTTAATGTGCAAATGTATGCACACTTGGAATGTTATTTCAGAAATAAAATAATGAATATTTGATCTTCTCAAATTAACAATGTTTTGGTGTAGTTTTTAAATGTCTTTTAAATCGTATATTTTGTCAGTATATGTATCTTTTTGTGAAAATTAGTTTGGAATTTATCAAACTTTTTAATGGACTGGAGAGTATAGCTACTATATTTCTGCAACTGTAATTGCGATCCACATGTGACAAAAGTTCAATATTCTACATGAGGTTTGAGATAAGTGGTATTCTGTTGTAGCCAACAGAAGTGTACCATATTTTTTTGTTGATCCTGTCCTTCTATGCTTTGCTATGACGTTTCAATCTTATATTTAAGTTTTTGGAACAAAAAAGAACGTCGTAAAATATCAGAGCACTTTTTTAGAAAATTTCTGGAAAACCTGGAAATATCAGGGAATATTGAAATAAATATTTGTGGCAATCCTGTAGAGAGATTTTGGTGGCTCCTAACATCGAGGTCTTGAGATCCGATGAGGGTGAAGCGAGGTGAGCATGGAACATTACTGGAATGTAAGGGTGGGGGAAACGAGAGATCTCCGAGAAAATCCGCCGACCAGTGGCATCGTCCGGCAACATTTCCACATGCGAAAACCCGGGAGCGACCCCGCCGGGAATCGAACCTGGTTAGCCTAGGTGGGAGGCGATTAATCACCACACCACCGTGGCCCCTAGAAATATTGCTAAAATATCAATTGTAGTATTTTTCACTTTATCCCCCATCGTCGTCGCTGAAATTTTAGAGAAAAACAATTATCACGAAGGTATTTAACACCTAACAGGAGAGTTGCGAAAGGAGTATAAAATGCGGGAGCAACGTGATGCGAGCCATAGAAGTAGTGGGGGAGAGAGTAACCGATAGATACTGTACTGATTCTGTCTTCGAACGCGATCGGGACCCGCGGTGGTGTAGTGGCCAGACTACTCGCCTCCCTCCTAGGCGAACCGGGCTCGATTTCCGGAGGGGTCGCTCCCGGATTTTCGCATGTGGGAATGTTGCCGGACGATGCCGCTGGTCGGTGGATTTCCTCGGGATCTCTCGTTTTCTCCGCCCATGCGTTCCAGCGCTGCTCCATTCTCACCGCGCTTTGCCCACATCTGTTCTCAAGACCAGGCTGTTAAAAGTCGGCCAAATCTCTCCACTCCACTCTTGATCCCGACATCCGTAGAAAGGTGTCAAGACATTCATACATAGTACGCCACTGAGCACAGATAAAAATCTCCTGCGTGTGATGGATCCACTAATGTTTCTTCCTTCTTAACACTCCGAGAGATGGCGCAGTGGTAACGCGTTTGAGGACCCGGGTTCGTTTTCCGGTCCGGCCATTAGTGATTTCAGTTTTTCCTCGGTTTCCCGAAACCATTTCAAGCTATAAACGGTATGTTTCCTTGGCAGGAGCCACAGCACCTTCAACGAAAGCAACACGAACTCACCTGCGCTGCCTGGTAGTTTTTCGGGAAGGGGAGAAATTACCACCAAACTTTAAATTTCACTTTCTTAAAACAGTATGTTGCAAGGATGAAATATTTAGCTTGTGATAGAAGAAGTATTTTTGGGTACTGGTTTAAAAAANCTTAAAACAGTATGTTGCAAGGATGAAATATTTAGCTTGTGATAGAAGAAGTATTTTTGGGTACTGGTTTAAAAAAATAGTTGTCTGTGAAACTTACAAACATCTATTTTTACGGCGCAGTGCATATCTGTTAACACTTTGAGGATATGTCCGAAAGTAACTGGAGCAACGCTAACGGAAAAATGTCTCTTCCCTTGGGAAAAAAAACTTAGGTCTCGGTTACATGGGACGCAGAACTATTGACTGTATACCGTTAATTAAGCACTTTTGAAATCAACCTTTGAAAAATGACACTGTCCCTACCTGNGCAGAACTATTGACTGTATACCGTTAATTAAGCACTTTTGAAATCAACCTTTGAAAAATGACACTGTCCCTACCTGCATTTATGTTAACGGGAACATTAACTGGCATGCGCCCAGTAAAGTTGTTAACGTAGAGAAAGTAATACAATGTCTTAAAGTTGAATTCAAAGTGCAAGTTAAACACCTGTAAACACCGAAATGATTTTTATGTTTTTTTTTAATTCATATAACTGCAAGAATTGTCATATTTATAAATTCCTTATTTTTAATCATTTCACATTTTCACTGGACGGACGCATGACTTAAGTGATTAGACCCACGGCAGTGTTAATTTTACATATGGTTGAAGAAGTATACAATATGCATACAAGTATATTTTTAGGAGGGTTTTCGAAAGTGCTCAGTTTACCGTGACCTCTACTTCACTTCAAATATTTTTAGCTCTGTACATAGTTACATGGCTCAGAACTTGTCCGATCGCATCAACTTCTTGTTGAAAGTACTAGGTTGTGTAAGTACATCCGAACTTCTGTATTGTGCTCCGGGTGGCTGCAATGAAGTAAATAAACAGTATCTTCAAAATTGCTGAAATTTACGGGATAATCTGTACTGATATACTGTGTACTATTATAGTAAAAGCAAAGTTAGTTTTATTAGAATAAAAAATCTCACCATTAATAAGTGTTGGAAGCGATTATAAAAAAATACGTGGGTGTGTTTTTGAGATAAGGATTTTCTTGTGTTAGCATTTAGTTACAGAGTTGTAACAATGCGAACACATTAACATTGGTAACCATTTAATTGAACGCGTTTAAATATGTATGTTCAGTCTTTAGTTTATTAACCGCGCGCCCTTAGACGAAAGAAGTGTCTCTGCTTTACTAACTTTTATTCGGCTCTTACAAAAATACTTCACCACAACATAAATTTCCGTGAACCAAAAAATTGCCTTTCTAAAGTTAGGCAAATGAACACGATATATTGTACATAACTAGAGATGGTGGAAAATCGCGAAGAATTTTTGAGCCAACATATATTCGATAACATTCTAGCTAGTTTATTCTTTAATGATTTGGATTAACAAGGCTAAGTTGTTTGGATACCAATCACGAACGTTCTGCCTTATAGTATCAGAATCCTCATTGACCCAGTGAACTGGGGTAGTAGCTTCATACATGCATGACAGCCAATAAGGAAATAAAACTGTCGGACATGTGTACAGTACGTTGAATCCTAGCAAACATTTAACTTTTCCGACAATAAATCACCATCACTATACATAATGTTAATACAAGAAATATGTTTGACTGGGATATTTACATAATGTTAATACAAGAATGGCTGTGTTTAATTGGGATATTTACATAATGTTAATACAAGAATGGCTGTTTGATTGGGATATGTACATAATATTAATATAAGAAAGGCTATTTGATTGGGAAACAGGCAAATCGCAACGCCACTGGCTGATAGTGAGCCAATAATGTACGTTATTTAGCAGGGTAGGCGTGTCGTGTATGGTGAGAGTGGAAATACGCCAGAAGTTGGTGTTTTTGCAGTGGTAGATGTAAGTGACTTATTTATAGCTTGTCTTCAATTTCTGTAAACATGTACAGACCTCAAACTGTTAATGAGGGCTGTAAATTTGAATTATCAAAAAATAGTTGTATTTTTCAACACCTTGTTCAGTGTTTAATGTTTAGATTAATGACGAGTAAAATTTTCTTTGTGTTTTATTACGGATGAGCGTAAGAACTGCCATAATACGATAGAACACATTCAATATACTTTTGACTAATCTGTAAAGCAAATATGGCGTAATTCAGTTAAACAATCCTTCCCGCAAAAGCTCGGGTTTGAGGTTAAAACCAAATACATTTAAACAAACGGTCCATCATTGTTGAAACACACGAGTTTGACTGTCCTTTTGGCAATTGGTCAGCATATTTTTGCTGCATGTGTAATAGAATAAATTCAAAATAGTCGGGGGCCGCTGTGGTGTAGTGTTTAGACTACTCGCCTCCCACCCAGGCGAACCGGGTTCAATTCCCTGCAGGGTCGCTCCGGAATTTTCGCATGTGGNTTTAGACTACTCGCCTCCCACCCAGGCGAACCGGGTTCAATTCCCTGCAGGGTCGCTCCGGAATTTTCGCATGTGGTAATGTTGCCGACGGGCTTCCCCCGCCCTCTCATTCCGGTGCTGCTCCATACTCACTTCACCCTAGTCGGCTCTCATGACCTCGATGTTAAGAGCCTCCCAAATCTCCTCACTAACTCACTCACTCAAAATATTCTATGGCGCAGACTGCGATGTACCAGATATTGCAAATGCATTGCATTTCGATAAACGTATGTATTTGATCTTTATTTTATTTNTGCAGACTGCGATGTACCAGATATTGCAAATGCATTGCATTTCGATAAACGTATGTATTTGATCTTTATTTTATTTCATTTTAATCAGAAGTTATGTGTAATATTTTTTGACATCATGTTCTGATGCACACGGTAAAGATATTTGGCTGTAGATTAATTTGACATTAAATACAATTCGTTAAATTTGAAATAAGATTAGAGGGAAATTATAATAATTATCTTCGTTGTCTGTGCAATTGTTGACGATTACATCCGACGTTAAAAACTTCCATGTCTGCGTCTTGTGTTTTTTGTACGAATAAAAGAATATTGCGTTCTCCAAAAATCGAGAGAGAGAGATAGCGCACAAGAGCACGAAAAAGCTCTCTCGCTAACTAACGTGAAAGAGTGCTCTTTTGTAAACAGTATTTTTTTTAAAATTGGACAAACTTTAATTTGATTGAGGCTGAAGAATGGGTAGTGGACACGAGGAGTAAGCAGAGCTCATACGTGCTCAGTTAATTGTAAACCATCTGGTTTACATCAGCTAGGGCACGCCTTTCCTTTTGCTTCTTTTTGCGTCTATTTTATACTTAACATTTAGCCTTAACGGAACATGACACACAAATGAATGCT
Organism: Clitarchus hookeri; assembly: GCA_002778355.1. Lineage (NCBI taxonomy): Eukaryota > Metazoa > Arthropoda > Insecta > Phasmatodea > Phasmatidae > Clitarchus > Clitarchus hookeri. The sequence continues at coordinate 1,361,236 of NQII01000076.1, read as the reverse complement.
GAACGTGTATATTGCATTTAAAAGAAATTTAAAAGCCAATATGGTGCCTAACAAAATGTTTAAGCACTCGTTTAACAAGTGTGATAAACAGATGTATTATTTAAAATAAATTTGTCCGAGCGAAAACACAAATGAGTGTAATAAAGTGTTTTTCAGGAATGCCTCATATTCACTGTTAGGAAAATTTCCGTATAGTTGCGAAAAATACATCGTAAATAGTTTTTTTTTAGAAATCATTTTAAATTTTCTTTAAAGTCACAAAATCTATTTTAAAATTTGGTAATTTATTTTTTTGTTCTTCTGGCTTATGAAGAGGAATTACGAAAATGTTAAATTTCCACCAGTGTGTAAAAAATTTTGAAAATGGTTAAAATATTTTATATCGGGTCTCCTTCCGTTCGACTGTGACGCCTTCATTATAACATAACGCGTAAACGCATTATTGCGAGGAAGTGACGCACGTAAAATTTTCAGTTTGTACTAATTTTTGAGTGTTTGAAGTAGTCCTATTGTAATTGCTACATGTTTAAAGAAACTTTCTATAATCTTGGCCCAAACCAATGCGTACGCAATAATTCAGTACTGGCGAATGCTTGACTTCCATAGTAGATAAATCCAGAAACTTTTAAAGCCAGTCACAGAAAATAAAATTTAACCGTTTTCCTAATTTGATTTTGACCAACAGAGTTTTAAAACTTGCTGTTTTCCTTGTGTTTAATAAGAAATACAAAAGCCAAAAATACTACTATGTAGACAAATATTTCAATTTCTATTTCAAACAAGACACTTGTAAGATGTGTTTCTATTGGCTAAACTTAAGCACTAAAATCGTGAGCCTTCTGCTTGAATCTAAATTGCACTACCGTTTAAGTTTTTAATTGCGCAAACCGTCTAATACGCTACTGCCCCTTTGGCATGGCGGTCTCAGTAGATTAAGCTCTGTCTCCTAGAGTGCGCTGCTTGCAAAGCCACTTGTATTCAAACTATACATTACGTTTTATTTTGGTATGTCGATGGTGCAGTGTATGTCATAGTCAAATCGTGTATGTTTTCTAAAGCCCTGCTTAAAATCTAGCCTAGTACTACTCACCAACTATTCTTCCGCCATATGTAAACAAAACGTAAACAAGCTCGAAGGAAAATTCCAACATATTTGTGTGCCAGACACAATCAAAATATATCTTTATGCATAACATTACATACGTGATAACGTCATTAGAGCAGTAATTTTTTTTAAATGCCGTAAAAGGTTTAGTTAAATAGTAATTGACGTAAGAACCACTACCACTATATCACTTTTATTTGTGTTTTTAATTCATGTGACAGTGAAATAAATATATTATCGTATAGATTAAAAGTAAAGTTTAATCTAATTAAAAAAGAGGGTATGTTAGCGTCACGGGAAGTATAATACGCATGTGGTATATGCTCTATTTATAAGCTGTTCATGGCAAAGTGAGCACTTTTTAAAGCTCTGCTAAATGCTTTCTTTAAGTCAATTTCTATCTTACTACCACTTTTTAATATAAATATTACCATACGACTAATAAACAGAGTGTATACATTTCACCACTCTCAAAAGTTACCGTCTGAGGCCGCAATAAATTATAGTTATTAGTTGTTAATACTTAGTGGGGATCCTCTTAAAAGTACTCACTTTACCATGACTTGCTTTTATTAAAAAATACTGAGGAAAGAACCAGTTACGTCATACCTAAGGTAATTTTTTCTCAAAGGTGTGATTCAAAAAGTGTGAGTGAACCGTGAATATACTGAAACCTTATTAGTGTATGCCTAATGTGGAGCGAGTTGTTCGTGTAATCTATTCGCGGTTTCTTCACACTTTTTGAATCAAACCTTTGAGAAAAAATTACCTTAGGTACGACGTAACTGGTTCTTTCCTCAGTATATCATGCATTGTAAGCATTTTATACCTTCTTCTGTTACCTTAAAAGTACATTATTTTTAGGTTAAATTGAACGTTTACTTATGTTTTATCTATAAAGTTATCATATTCCGTTATTTTAATTAATATGATTAATAAAAACACGGGGAAAATTGTTCTGTTGATAATGCCTGGAAAGAAACAGTTCTTATAAGAAATATTATTACACTAAGTGTGCACGAACGCGGTGCGCTGTCCCTTTTGTGTAATTTTCCATACTCGGTTAAGGTTGTACTTATACTCAGGTTGGAAAGATCAGTGTGAAAAGTTTGGAAACCAAAAGTTCCCCCACTAGGTAAGCGCTAGCGTCGGCAATGTACCAGATTTTCTCCATTTTATATGTTGAAAAACAGGATAATTGTAATGCTCATAAATCAGATATAAAACAACTTCTTAACTAAGTAAAATCCTTCTCCTTTATTATTCACGTAGCTTAAAAATGTAATTGAAATTTATTTTTTATAACATTGCGCACCTAAGGGCGGTAATTGCCCCTATGCCTAACTCTATCATGAGAAGTTGTGTTTTGTTCCTAAACTGAGTAGAATAAACCTTAACTCGGTTAAGCTTTGTTTGCATGAGCCGGAGGAATGTTGTCGAAGTAGAACTGTAGCAGGGCTTCAGGAAGTAACCTTGAGTAAACTATTAACAGGTGCATCATGTGAACCTGCTGTCCAGGCTGCCGGGCGGGGCCCTTGTCTACGCTCAGTTCGAGGCCGGCGAGGGGGATTAGGAGGGGAGTCGTGTCGGAGAGGGGCGTGGCCAAGGCAGGGAGGGCGAGAGCCGGCAGCGGCAGGTCACGGCGTCGCAGTGCGTGTGCGGCCGCCGCGCGGTGTGCGTCGTTGGGGCGCCGGCTGTGTGCGTGTGCGCGAGTGCTTGTGCGTGTCGCCTGCGAGAGAGTCCGCCGCCGGTCTGGGGCCACGCCACATTTCCTGGGTGAAACATGCGTCACGCTCTGCCTCGCCGTCAATTGCTTGTGTTTAACCACCTAAGTTGTGACGTTTCTGTTCAGGGGGATTCTGGCGGCACCTTTGTGTTTACATTGCTACGCTCCTGGACGACGTAGTTCCTGAATCAGGTACTACGAAATAAACGTTTGTAGTGTTGAAAGACGTGTGTTAAGGCCAATGTCGTGTGTTGCTTCCCGGGAATTTCGCCATTTTACTTTATTGTGGAATTAACTTAAACCGTTGCTTCTTACATCTTACCATAGACTACGTCTTGGGCCAGTGATGAACGCTTGGCAGAAGAATGAACAAGTCAAGAACGATCCCAAACTGTAAGAGCAGCACGCATCAAAAAATGTCAGCTAGTTGTTTTTTTTTTAAGGAAGTGTGAATGCCTTACCGTCACATACAGTCGCAAAATTCTAAGGGTCTCATACCATCTCACAGACCTTATGAAACCGATACTTAAGCAGCGTGAGGCAAAGGTGCCGCCTGATGTCTTCCTGAGAAGAGAAACGTCAAGGAACGTAGTGTGTCAGTTCAAAACTTCTTCTTTCTTAAACCTTAAAAGGCAAACGACGCTTGTTACAATGTGATGAGTTTTGGTCGTGCTGGCGTTCTTGATTTCGCAATTTAGATAATTATTTTTTGCGAGAAGGTGTCCCTGTAATCACTGCGTCATGTTTACTGTTATGATCATGGGTGCGCGGAGGAAACGATCACAGCTAGGAATCATGTTATGTTCATATGTTCAAACACGATCGCTAAATTGTAATAATGTCTCTTAGAATCCAGACAATGTGTAGGCAGGTCAGAAGCGCAGTTCCTGGTGCATACATAAGACTGTCGTGAAGAATTGAGAAGTACATGCACACTGTCGTAACGTTCATGAAAGAACACGTGTTTTATGTCATCACAACCAAACAGAAAGTCAATGAAAGTAAAAACATCACTTAACAGGTTCTCGTATTCATATAAACGTTTGTGTTTATCAGGAATAAGCCTTAGCCAAAAGTAAGCCAGTTTTTTTTAAACAGAATCGTACAAGATTTATTTTGTAATCGTTCCAGCAAGCCCTTGCTATTACTTAGCCCTTTAGTTATCGTGGACAAATAACATTTTAATTTATACACTTTCAAATCTGTAGTGGAGTAAATATTCGTTAATCTCTTTACAATAAATTAGAATAATAATTTTAAATAATTTTAGTAAACGTCATACTAGGTTACTAGAAATATATTCATAAATTTAATGTGCAATGTTTTATTAATGTTAAGCATAAAACTATAGCACGCACCCATGGCCTTAAAGGTTCGGGTTAACTTACATCAAGTGCTCAGATTACAAGAGTTCGTTTACATATTGAATATAGCTCCAAAACAACGAAATTTCACTGTGATCAGTAACGGGCCGGTAATAATTAGTGACTTAATTCCAATTATTTCCAATTAATCTCGTTGCCTTGAGTTGCGTTACACAATGCGTCAATCGTTATCACCATACTTGAATTATCACATATATTAAAACAAATTTATTCACTTTACCACTGTAATTGATTCAGTACATTAAGTACTGAAGTTACGTTCGTTAAATTGGGACGACTGCTTTTCAGCTTTAAAAACGAAATATCGCTTTTATATCTGTAAATCAGATTCCTTCCCTCATTTTTTCCCCCTAAAAGAGAATTCATGTCTGGTGTAATGTGTACATGTTGTAGACCTAAATTAATTTTTTTAGGGGAAGGGGAGGGGTAGGAATGTCTATTACTCCCTGCCCCACTTAAAATGAAACCAGGTATTGTTGGATGGTCGTCTAGTCAGAGGAGTAAAATGGTAACCTATCTCACCCAAAACTTGTTATTCTGCTGGTATTACACGGGTCAGGCTCAGCTGAACCATTTCGGAGTGGTGTCGGGTTGGGGGTACCGTGTTATTTACTGCCAACATATTGTGCCGCAATGGAAATTTTTTTTATGCATATTACGTGCAAGGCAATCTACCATTCTTAATATTTCCTCCTAGCTTTTCATATACTAGCGTTATTTTTTTTATGAAAAAATAATGACTGTGCATTTTAAGTACATCGCCGTAATACGTGCGAGCTTCGAGTCCTCTGTTTATGGGTTAAAATAATTGCTAATAGTTTACGGTTGACCACTATTGAAAGCCCGGTTTTTTTTTATTCTTTCTGTTGTTTACTATTTATAATCGCGCCACGCGTAATTATCATATTCCAAGGAATCTTTCATGTTCAGTAACATTTCACTGATCAAGTTTTTGTTGGAAACAAACATGTTATTGCTACGCAAAATATGTAATTACGTTTATAAAACAGAAATAAACAAAACTAACGACCATCATTTTAAACACTTCACGTGAAATAAGACGATAACACTGGGAACTATTATTTCCTTTATTTACCAGTATTACAGCAGACATGCATGTATGGGAAGTAAATGTTTTTTAAACGGTCGATACTAAAATTACACGATAACCTGTGGAAATTCAGCCATGAGAAATAAGGTTTAATTTTGCTCGGTTTTACTTCTGTCATGAGAGTTATAACACCAAATTTCGGGCCTACTAGATTATTGTGGACTCTTCAATTAAATTCTTCAAGTCTTTGCTTGTCAACTCTTTATACGGTTGACGTGTGATGAAATGCAGAATTGGGTAAGAAATCAAAATATTCGCAGTACCTTAGCAGCCGTTGTTAGTGAAGTTAATTTATTAATTTCTGGCTGACATTAATTTTGACCTCTCAAAATATTCGTTGCCACAGTCACAGCTACTGCATGTCAAATAATATTTGTATTATATTTTTTGGGTCTCCAATATTTTACTCTAAGCGTATTTGTATACATTAAAAATAAAATAACAAACTGGTTAAATTTTTAGTAACGGGAAACGCACAAATAAAAATGAATTTTTTTTTTTTAAATAGGAATTTGACGTTAAGTGTTTAGCATTAACAACGTTGTTTAAGGTGAAAAAGTTTTGAATTTATTTTTGCATAAGCAACAAGATTAAATTTTTCAGTTTATGTCCTGCTTTAATTATATACGTAAATATTTTTAAAAATAAGTGTAATGTAAGTGACGGATGTTCCTGACAATTTGATTACTCTTAAGCCGCGGGCAAGTTACGAACATCCGTGCCTTTGGCGAGAGTTAAACTTCCGCATGCCACTCAGTTTCCTCGTTAAAATGTACATATGCAGGGGGCAGAGACATTTTCCAAAGGTTCATTTCGTAAGTGCTGAATTAACCGTGAACAGCGTATATAATGGAATAGGTAAGGACTAGAAACATTCCAGTGTTCAGTGACCGGCAGGATAGACGTCGCAGTTCTCTATAAACTTGGGCCGATGCCCTCTTTGTGAGGAGAAGCCATTTTTGCTGTTGACTCAGTTCCACGTTGTTCAGCCGTTCTTTTACTGTAGATTCGTCACTGGCTTAAGGGTTTTGCGAAAATATAAGATAAACTCTGGCCCGATCGTAGAATTTGCGCAAACGTACAAGTGTTTGCCGTCGAATCGGCCCGCAAAATTTTCGTATTTTCAGTTACAGCTCTTCGTAATGCATCGCGGTTTTCTTCCATACTCATTATGTGTTCTTAAGCCCACTAAATACAGGTACCCTTTCCAGTAAAATGAAAATAGAAGGTCAACACTCATGTGCGTATTTGCTAGCTCGCCAGAAATTTTGTTACCTGTACACACAGCACAATTTTTTGAGCAAGAAAGTGTGTCAACAGGCCTGAAGTGTCCGATATGGAAGTTGCAGGAGTAATGTATGCCTCAACACTAGCATCAGGTTTTAAAGGAGATAAATGATAGATTGTGGATAAAAGAAACCCTTGGACTGAAATACTTCATGAAGTAGGAAGAATTAAATGATATAGTCCCACAGGAACAGGTTAAATAAACACGATCACTTTTTTCCGTTCACGGTGGACAAACAGTGTATTCAAAATGTATGTATGAACGTACATTTTTTTGCTGCGCATATGCATTCATTGTATACATACACAAAAAACTGTTTATTTAGATTTGAATTGTACAAGAAATAGCTTATAGCCAAAATCATAATCGTCTTTATACGGTGCCAGCTAGTATGAAAGTTGTTGTGTGCTAACCACTATCATACTCGGTGACCATTCACACATGTTCCATACAAGTCGAGGCGAATAGGAAAGCGAGCTCCTTTTTGCTCAAGAAAAAGTTGTCCTTGTGTATTGGGCTTCAGAGGACCTGAAAGATCTCGCTCTTACCTGCCGGTAGGGCCGGACTTCGCAGTTTTGTTGGTAATATTATCCGCTGTCAAACTTTGAGTTTTACATCTCACGACTATGCACAGAAGCTTAAAGACGATGGAACGTCATTATTATGGACATCGACAAATAAGCGTGACGCCGTTGTGAGCACAGTAACCGAGGACCCTCTAGCCGTTGTCTATTTTACAATTTTTGCTGTCCCTAGAATCCCCCCNAATTTAATTGGGTTTACTCTTGCACGTGTGTTTATTACTGACTTCCAGGGCGTGGAAGAAAACCCGAGCCCCTATTACTACACATAAAAAAAACACACAGTCCTATTATAGTCCAGTCACGGTTACTAAACACTATGCTGAAGCCCTGCTTAAGTTCTACTTCTAGAATATTCTTTCTCTTCGTACAAACAAAGCTTAAAACTAAGTTTGGAAAATTACACCAACAAGACAAGTCACCAAATTCGTGCGCACTCAGTGTAATAATATTTTACGAAAAAATATTTCTTACTACGTATTACCAACACACCTATTTTCTAACTGTTTTCTGTGATTTTAATTGTAAACGAAATTTTATATTTTATAGGTAAAAAATAAATTAAATCTCAATTTTTAACTACAAATAAGGTAAATTTATGAATGGAAGTATAAAACGCCTGTGAAACATATTATATTTAGCGAACAACTAAAAACGTCATACTCGGGGTGACGGTTAAGTGTGTGAACTGGCACCCCGCGCGTAGGCAGCCACGTATCATGGCGACAGTTATGTTTGTGGACTGGCACACCAAGTGTAGTCAGTCACGTATCATTGCGACGGTTACGTTTGTCAACTGGCACCCCGAGTGTAGTCAGTCACGTATGATGGCGACGGTTAAGTTTGTGGACTGGCACCTCGAGTGTAGTCAACCACGTATCATGGGGACGGTTACGTTTGTCGACTGGCACCCCGAGTGTAGTCAGCCACGTATCATGGGGGTGGTTAAGTTTGTAAACTGGCACTCCGGGCGTAGGCAGCCACGTATCATGACAGCGGTTAAATTTGTCGACTGGCACCCCGAGTGTAGTCAACCACGTATCATGGGGACGGTTAAGTTTGTCGACTGGCACCCCGAGTGTAGTCAGCCACGTATCATGGGGGTGGTTAAGTTTGTAAACTGGCACTCCGGGTGTAGGCAGCCACGTATCATGACAACGGTTAAATTTGTCGACTGGCACCCCGAGTGTAGTCAACCACGTATCATGGGGACGGTTAAATTTGTCGACTGGTACCCCGAGTGTAGTCAACCACGTATCATGGGGACGGTTAAGTTTGTCGACTGGCACCCCGAGTGTAGTCAGCCACGTATCATGGGGGTGGTTAAGTTTGTAAACTGGCACTCCGGGTGTAGGCAGCCACGTATTATGGAGGCGGTTAAGTTTGTGGACTGGCACCCCGAGTGTAGTCAACCACGTATCATGGGGACGGTTAAATTTGTCGACTGGCACCACGAGTGTAGTCAACCACGTATCATGGGGACGGTTAAGTTTGTCGACTGGCACCCCGAGTGTAGTCAGCCACGTATCATGGGGGTGGTTAAGTTTGTAAACTGGCACTCCGGGTGTAGGCAGCCACGTATCATGACAACGGTTAAATTTGTCGACTGGCACCCCGAGTGTAGTCAACCACGTATCATGGGGACGGTTACGTTTGTCGACTGGCACTCTGAGTGTAGGCAACCAAGTTTCATCGTGACGATTACGTTTGTGGACAGGCTCTCCGAGTGTCAGCAGCCACGCACCATTGTCCACTTACGCAGATGCAAATCATCTCCAAAAATAGTCCCCCCTGGTCCCTGGTCGCAATGCGCATCTGCCAAAGTTGGTATACAGTATTGTAAACACTGCTGATGTATGTTGGTAGAAAGACCCTGTACGGCTTCTCTTGTGGCAGTGATTATCTGCTAGGCCGAATGTAATCTGCGCCCATGTAGCTGTGTTTTCAAGTGTAGAAAGTGTTGCATGGTGCGTGATCAGGGGAATGTGGAACATAGACTAAAGATGAGGTAAGCCGATTATTCGTCTTCTCCTCGTTTTTCCAACATTTACATACCCCAAAGGAACCCAATTGGCAAAGTTACATGGCCAATCGTGATGGAAATGCATGATTATATCTTCATGTTTAAATGACAAGCACTTTTATAATAATGAAATACTTTTGCCTACTTGAATTTATTCAAACTGCATTGGAAATAGGTTAGAGGACGTATACATACATCTCAAATCACTTGGTTACCAATCAGTTTTCTACCCTCAATTCCAATCAATGCCGTTTTGGCTAGTCGTGTTGGCAGAAAAGCAGTTCAATGTCGGGACATGGAGACTGGTTGTGCGCAGCCAGCGAGATCGGTCTACCTCATCTTTAGTCTATGGTATGTTGGGTTTGGCAACATGGTGACCTGTTACCTTACTAATTGCTCTTGGAAAAGCACCGAGCGATGTGCAGGGGCGTTTTCGTGTAGCAACAGCCAATTATTCCTACGCCATATCTCAAAACGCTTACGACGAATTGCATCGCGTAGACGAAGGATCTCCACGTAGCTGGTCTTGTTTACAGCTGCTCATTCTGGGATGAATTCCAATGTCCAATAAGTCAAATAACAGTTCAAGCATCACCTTGCCTTTTGGCCTGTCTTGTCGCGATTTTGTCTGTCGTGGCGATGATGGCGAGTACCAGGTAACTGATTATCGCTTCTGTTGCGGATCGTACAGGAAACACCATATTTCGTCGACTGTTATGATCCAGTTGAGAAACGCCCCGGTTTTCGTCAGCTAATAGTTCATGCGATTGTCAGGTTGGTCTTGCGTCAGGATGAGTGACATACCGTGCTGTATAATGCGCGACGNTGTCAGGATGAGTGACATACCGTGCTGTATAATGCGCGACGTGTTCCCGTCATCCGACAGAATTTTATGTCTCGTTTCATGGGTAATTCCTACTGGCATGTTCCATAGTTAATTCCTACTGGTGCATTCCATGTTTAATTCCTACTTGCACGATCCATGGTTAATTCTTACTGGTACGTTCCATGGTTAATTCCTACGGGCATTTTCCATGGGTAATTCCTACTGGCACATTCCGTGGCTAATTCCTACTGGCATTTTACATGGTTAATTCCTACCGGCTTGTTCAGTAGGTAATTCCTACTGGCATGTTCCATGGGTAATTCCTACTGGCACTTTCCATTGTTAATTCTTACTGTTACGTCCCATGGTTAGTTCTTACTGGCACGTTNATGGGTAATTCCTACTGGCACTTTCCATTGTTAATTCTTACTGTTACGTCCCATGGTTAGTTCTTACTGGCACGTTCCATTGGTCATTCCTACTGGCATGTTCCATGGGTAATTCCTACTCGCTCGTTCCATGGCTAATTCCTACTGACACGNCCATTGGTCATTCCTACTGGCATGTTCCATGGGTAATTCCTACTCGCTCGTTCCATGGCTAATTCCTACTGACACGTTCCATGGGTAATTCCTAATGGCATGCTCCATGGCTATTTCCTACTGGCACATTCAGTGGCGAATTCCTGCTGGCACGTTCCATGATTAATACCTATTGGCACTTTCCATGGCTAATTCCTACTGGTACGTTCCATGGCTAATTCCTAATGCTGCTGCTAGATGGTCTGCCGTTTTGGTACGGTTGGCACGCACCAACGTTGCAACTTCTTCGATCTTGGGGTCAGTTCGGCTTGCTCGTGTTCGACCATACGCTCATCATCCTCCAAAATGTCTCTCCCGCGAGCTGAGCATTGGCGCCACTTAAACTCAGCACTGCGGTGATGGCGTTGTCGCCGTGCACGTGTTTCATCATCTAAAACTTTCCGCTAGCGAATTTGCGTAACTTTTGGTAGAACTTGGCATTTTCCCGTTACTCGACCTGCGACATTATCGTGTTCCGCTGCTCGCATTTAACTACGCTTCACAACTGAGGTCGTCGTCGGTTTATACTGTGCCGTACGTATGCAACTGCTCTGCACTTGATGCAACATATCTGCAGTAGTGCACCACAGCGACGCTGTGCGGCGGCCAGTCCACGAACTTACTGACTGCCACTGTGGTGCGTGACTGCCTACACTTGGGGCCCCAGTCCACGAACTTATTAACTATAGAAGGATATCTCCGTGGCTTTAGTAAACATTAAGTTTACTTGTTGAAATGCACAGAAGCTTTATACTTTCACATCACGGAGTGTACTACAATATAATCTGATGTACTTGTAGTATTACGAAGATCACCTTTGCAACTTGTTACAAACTTTTTTAATAAACATTTTTTTAACCTTGTAGATACAAGAAAATCTCGTTTATTTATATGGCAACTTGTTAGTCTTTAGCACTTGTGCACGTTTAATGTTGTTTTTGTTATTGTACCATGGTTCATTTAAATCCATTAGGCTATACGCAGCACGAGAACACTACACGGCAGTTTAGAGCCGTGCCCGTAGTGGCGATGGCGGACTTCATACGTGTGGCACAGTCGCTCCTACAGCTAGCTCCCTTGTTTCTCTGCCTCGAAATTGGAAAAATAGCTTCAGGTGGGTACAGACTCGGAAATTCCGCCAGTTCAAGTGATGGTAGTCTAGAGATAAAAATACTCTTTATTTTCTCGATACGTCGTTGGTTAAAAAATCCCGAGGTTTCGCTGGCCTGTGGGCTCGACTCTATATAACTCTGTGCAGACTCAACCGCGTGCCATTTGTTCTGTGGCTGCGTCGCAGTGAGAAAAGAATGTCTGTGATATCCAGCTTCCGAGTTGCATGTGATTGTTTCCTTTGTTTTATTACGGTTTTGTTATTTGCCTGGAAGTCCTCCAGGGCGCAGTTCAAGCGGCAGGCAGGCCGGTGGGCTCTTTGAGGAGAAGTTGAGCGGCTTCCAGAGGAGTACTGCACACGACTGTAGGTACAATATGCAGAACTCATTAAGAAGTATAACACACACTATAGTCAATTTACGGTTACTTCACACTTTTCTGAATCACTGCTAAAGTTATACTTCTAAGATATTCATCCGCCTCGTGCAAACAAAGCTTAACCGAGTCTAGAAAATTACATCTGAAGGAAAATGCACTGCATGTGTGCGCACTCAGTGTAAGAATATTTTGCATAGGGGCTATTTATTACTACGCAGTACCAACACACTCGTTTTATCAGTGTTTTTATTCATATTAAATATGAATTTAATGACTTATAGATAAGATATAGGTGAAATATCAATTTAACCAAAAATAAGGTACTNTTCATATTAAATATGAATTTAATGACTTATAGATAAGATATAGGTGAAATATCAATTTAACCAAAAATAAGGTACTTTAATGTAAATACGAGTATAAAACGCTTGTGATACATGGTTTATTTAGGAAACAACCAGAGACGTCATACATGAAGTGAGTTTTAGAAGGTTTGATTCCAAATGTGTGAAGAAACCGCAAATAGAATATACCTACATTTTTAGAAAGTACGACTTATTTTGCATAGAAAGAAAACTGCGTATATTTTGTAACGGTGTAAAGTATTTTGCTACAATGTATTTACTGCAGTGTTTTAAAAATAAATTAAACGGAGTTTATTTCTAATTGAAATTTAAAACTTATTTTTATTCTGGATGCTTTAGAAATCACATTTTTCCATAAAAAAAAAACCTTTATCAAGTAGAACCATTATAATAAAACTTTGGTTTATGCAATAACAATTTTGTATTAACTTTTACAGATATTTATAATAATTGATTTTATGCACATTTATTTCAGTTTTAANATGCAATAACAATTTTGTATTAACTTTTACAGATATTTATAATAATTGATTTTATGCACATTTATTTCAGTTTTAAAAATTATAACCATCGTAGCCGAATTGGATTCGTTATTAATATTGTTTGTTATTGTCCTGATTGATTGTTGTTATTTTTTTAAATGTACTTTCTAAAGAATCCGAAATAAAAATACAATTACATTTTGTTTAAATTTACTCTTATTATTTTTCTTTTTACCTTTAAATTAGTAAATTCTATCAAAAATAATTTACAGTGTTAAACAAAATGCATGCATTTTTCCGTCATATGCAACATACGTCGAACGTTTATGACAAATTTGACAGTGTGTGTACTATTTTGTAGTGAGTTCTGCACATTTTCCAATGTGTTTATTGGGCCATTCGTAATGTAAGAGCCTGGGCGGTATCCGCGAATCAATGTCGGCCCTGGAAACCGCGCATCCTGCACTGGGCATTATCTTTTTACTGCGACGGTCTCCGTCAATGTTAGCGATTCTGGACGAGGTAATTGGATGGGTCGGGTCGGGCGGAAGGCCGAACAATAGGTCATTTGTTAATTGGTCGCCCTTTTTTTTTTTGCAAGCACCGCTCCTCGTTTTGACTCTCTCAAACGAGGTTCGGCCTTCCGAGTGGCAAATATTTACCATTGACGTAGTGTTGTCAAGGTCATTGTCGTGGTAACGTCGAGCTGGCGAGCTTCGCGGTTTGGCAGTTGGATGGATCCTGGGTTGGAATCCTGTATGCTAGGGACTTGGGAAACTCGCTGTAATTCACAGTGCTGTGTATACTCCTGCCGCATACCGAGCGAGGCGTTGCAGGGGCAAACCATTGGAGTCGCGTTCGGAGGGGGAGAGGAGGGACCTGGGTTCAAATCCCGGCCCAGCTATCCTGATCTCGGGTTTCCATGGTTTCTCGAAACCACTACTTACGGCAGGCCATAGCCGATTTCTTCCGCGTCCCTTTATGTCTGAGCAACTTGCTCCACCACTAAATGTCTCACTGTCTACGATACGTCAAGTCCTACCTGCTTCTTGCCGTAGTCATTTGCTCATTTGTTACTACACTAGTTAGGATGCAGCCAGTTTGCATCTACTGAGTTCCACATGAATATGCTCCNGGGGGGAGGAGGGACTTGGGTTCAAATCCCGGCCCAGCTATCCTGATCTCGGGTTTCCATGGTTTCTCGAAACCACTACTTACTGCAGGCCATAGCCGATTTCTTCCGCGTCCCTTTATCTCTGAGCAACTTGCTCCACCACTAAATGTCTCACTGTCTACGATACGTCAAGTCCTACCTGCTTCTTGCCGTAGCCATTTGCTCATTTGTTACTACACTAGTTAGGATGCAGCCAGTTTGCATCTACTGAGTTCCACATGAATATGCTCCTTCTTTAGTTGCGAGTTTCTTATTTTTCCATAGTAATTCAGGGGTGTTTATCTAGCAAACTGGGATCCTGTTGCAAAAGCCACAGTGACAAACTGATTTTTTTTTTTCATTCGAGACTGTTTTACAGTTAAACCGCGAGTTTTTGCAGCCTCTTTGGAAGAGGCGTCAAGATGTGCATAGTTTGTGTGTGGAAGATTATCCTATAATTGGTCTGCAACCTAGCCGCGATTGTGTCCGCTGATGGCGAGTAAAACAGACTGGGTCGCTGAATGGGGGAGTACGCAGAAGTCAAAATGGCGTGGCGGTTCCTTTGATATAGACACAATCTGCTAAATAATTAAATCCGTGTGGCTGTGGTCACGGGTCTTGTTTCTGATTGGCTGCTGCATCATTCGAAATACTCCCTGTTGGTTGGGATGCCGACTGACACGTCAGCCCTCAGGTGCAGATTGACAAACGGCGTTCCGCCATATTGCTAGCAAGTTACACCATTTTGCTGGCAGGTGGAACATTACATGTTATTTCACTTCGGTAGCATTAATTTTTCGTTGTCTGGAGATAGTAATATTGTTGTAGTAACTTAGGGGTAGTTAGTAAACGTGCAGCTCTGATGCTCACTGCAAATGAGCACTGTTGATAGCCGTGCTTAGTTTCTTATTTTTATCTAGTGTGTATTATTTTGCTTCATTTAAATATCAACATTATAATGGGCATGATGTACTTTGCATCTCTGTACTGTATTTAAAAATCAACATTACCATGGGCGTAATTATCCTGCATCATCACTCTACTACATATAAAAATCAAGATGTTTGAATTGCTCTTAACATCGAAGTCTTTAGAGCAGAAGAAGGTAAAGCGAGGAGGATATGGAGTAGTCCCAGAATGCAAGAGCGGGGGAAACGGGAGAGCCTTGAGAAAGCACACCGACCAGCTTTAGTTAATATAAAATAATTGAAACCCCACCCGAGATTTGAAGCTCCATTAGTTTGTACCCAAGCGCTACACCCTAGGCAGCCGTAACTTAAGTGACCACTCACAAAAGGGAAATGTTTTTAAATGCTTACATATCAAATACTGGAAAACGTGCTTTGATAAATATTTCAAGTTTCACAGCTTTACTTTTTAGTTTCCTGTTCAAAAAGGTTAGGATCTTAGGATCTTTATACCATTATTACGCATCAATAAATGCATTAATAATCACTGTAACTATCCTAATTGTCACAAAAAAATTACAAACAAACTCTTAAGCTGTATTTTGAAAGAAGGCAATCAAAAGTGTTGTCATACAAATATATATGCAGTTGATTCAACTGAATATTTAGTTGACAATCCAATTTATTTTGCCCGCACACAATAGGTTTTGTTCATTAAAGCGACTATTTGGTTTTATGAACAAGATTCATTTGGTTAATTTTCAAGTTTCCTTTACTCAACAAAATATTTTCTTTACTCAACAAAATATTTTGTTCGGGCAACAAAATATATTTTTTTACAGTATACAAACAAATATTTTGTTGGCTGGAACATACCATTCCCTCAGTGTAAACATGTTATTTTGTTGACGAATTGTAACGATATATGTTTTCTTACACTAGATATTCGTTTAACGTACTGAAACGACGGGATATTTTTTTCGCAGTAACAAAATGGTTTTTAATTAATTATTTGGCTTTGTGAACACATTTTAATTCATTTAGAGGAACTGAGGCTTGGTTCTACCAACAACATATCGTTTAGCTGAAACAAACGCCACGCAAACAAATATATTTGNTAGAGGAACTGAGGCTTGGTTCTACCAACAACATATCGTTTAGCTGAAACAAACGCCACGCAAACAAATATATTTGATATTTTGAAACAATTATATTTTCTCAGTTCAAATGATATTATTGTATCTTAGCGTAGCGACAGAAGACATTTCAAGTTCGTTAGGTGACGTGATAGAGTTTAACAATTGGAGTGTTTTATTAAACTTTTATTACAGTGTGCAGTCTGAAACTTTACACGGAGGCACTAAAACCTTATTGGTGAAAACCCGTAGTAAATTAGTATAAGTTCATTGCANTAGAGGAACTGAGGCTTGGTTCTACCAACAACATATCGTTTAGCTGAAACAAACGCCACGCAAACAAATATATTTGGTATTTTGAAACAATTATATTTTCTCAGTTCAAATGATATTATTGTATCTTAGCGTAGCGACAGAAGACATTTCAAGTTCGTTAGGTGACGTGATAGAGTTTAACAATTGGAGTGTTTTATTAAACTTTTATTACAGTGTGTAGTCTGAAACTTTACACGGAGGCACTAAAACCTTATTGGTGAAAACCCGTAGTAAATTAGTATAAGTTCATTGCANCAGTCTGAAACTTTACACGGAGGCACTAAAACCTTATTGGTGAAAACCCGTAGTAAATTAGTATAAGTTCATTGCATTCGCGTACACTTTCATTTACGCTTAGTCAAAATTTTTTTATGTGTATGTTTCGCGCGAAAATACCGCTATTNTGCATTCGCGTACACTTTCATTTACGCTTAGTCAAAATTTTTTTATGTGTATGTTTCGCGCGAAAATACCGCTATTATTCTACCATGGCGGGCTTTAATGTTTCCAACATGCGAGATGTGTCGAAGTTATACCCCCTGTTTATTTTGAAAGANTTTCTACCATGGCGGGCTTTAATGTTTCCAACATGCGAGATGTGTCGAAGTTATACCCCCTGTTTATTTTGAAAGATAAACCAAGTCTATTACCTGAAATAAACTAGGAATTTAGAAAACAAACATTGGCTGCAACTACAACAGCGATTCCATTAATTGGGTGGTAGGGAGGATATATAAATTGAGCCGGTTACAAAATATTTTGTGAGAATTCATTCTGCTAAATTTTTGTAGTGACCACGAAACTATTCGTTAAGATTACAAAACTGGTGGTTATTTCGTAATCGCTGATAGTTTATTGGTATAGCCGTAACATTATTTTTGCATGCATTTGTAGTTAGATTTCAAAAACGTTGGTGTTTGTAATACTTTCGCAATAGGGCTGCGACTTAGAGAGGACCTAGAAGGCTTTTATCCATTATTAAACATGTAACGAAATATATGTGCAGTCATGACAGCATGTGCTTGACTATAGAGACGACTGCGTAGTCTTAGCCTAGATTGGCGATGAACTCGGGAACATTTTCTGTCTTTATTTATAGGTCAGAAAAAATTATTGTGTTCACTAAAACAAATTTTTGTGTTTTAAGCCTGTATGTCAAACACTGTGTGAAAACTATTCGTGCATTAGGTGATTGCTCGTTCTTATAAACATCATAAATATAATAATCATAACTGCTATCATCATCACTATCACCATAATCACCATCACTGTCGTCACTATCACTATCGTCACCATCATAACCATCACAATAATCACCATCATCACCATCGTCACCATCACCATCACCGCCGTCACCATCACCATCATCACGATCACCACCATCACGATCACCACCATCACGATCACCACCATCACAATCGTTACCACCATCACAATCATCACCATCGTAGTCATCACCATCATCACATTCATTACCACAATCACAAACACCATCATCACAATCTCCAAACATGTGAAGTCTACAGGCCGGATGTTACCGCTTGGCCGAAAGGATATCTCGTCTCTCACAGAAGCTCCGACCATTGCCGGGTTGCGTAGTATATAGAGGATAGTGGCGCGAGGCCTACTCTCGAACGAGCTGCCGAATTTCCTCGTCTCTAATTATAACGCCCTGGCCCACAACGTCGCCTGTGCGCTTCTGTAAACAGCTTCGCGTATACAAAGCTTTCTTGAAAGGCCTTCCGCTGGAGACGAGGGATTGGTTTTCTTCTCAGCTGTGGTGAAACCCTCGCTTTGTCATTGTGCTCGATTCTCATGAGCGCCCAACTTTGTGGATTCTTGATGTAGACAGTAGGGAATAATTCTCTAATTGTGTAGATAAACTTGCGCAAGTGTCAGTACCACCACATACACTGTTTAGTTCCAGCAGTAATAATTGAGTATAGGTTGTTCACGGTAAACTGAGCACTTTTAAGTTGTCCTTAAGCTGTACTTGTATGGACATTGTTCATTTTCCCACCATATGTAAGATTAACATTGCCATGGACCTGGTTGCTTTATTCATGCGTAGATCGAGTGAATCTTCTAAATTGTTAGAAGGGAAATTATTTTACAAATTTTCTAATACCGACACTTATATTCGTAAAAAAAAAAATGATAATTTCAGCTTTTACAAATGTTTACCTAACACATTAAATTCAATGTTAAGACGTGGAGCTGCCACCCCTCCATCGTTACCAACTGTTCTGGGTGCATTCCAGTCAGTGAGGTTTTTAAAATATATGCAGGTAAGGACAGTGGCAATTTTCAAAAGTTGATTTCAAAATTGCTTAATTCATTTTCTTCTGATAGGACCCGGTTTCGATTCCCGTCCCGGCCATCGTGATAACGGTATCCCATGATTTTCCGAAATCACTCCAAGTGAATGTTGGGAT
Source organism: Clitarchus hookeri (assembly GCA_002778355.1). Taxonomy (NCBI): domain Eukaryota; kingdom Metazoa; phylum Arthropoda; class Insecta; order Phasmatodea; family Phasmatidae; genus Clitarchus; species Clitarchus hookeri. Next base: position 1,342,328 of record NQII01000076.1, on the reverse strand, counting down.
AGTTCCTAACCATAGGCCATGGCCGTTTCCTTCCGCGTACCTGAGTCTCTCTGCAACTAGTTCAGTTTCACGCTATCCACGACACAGTAACCGTACCAATACCGTTCATACACTAACTCCTTAGTATGATAATCAACAGCTACACAAGTACAAACGACTGTGTACTACATCACATCGATCACTTTGGGGAATGATAGGTTTCTCAACTGGTCTATTCGCATGTTCACACTGTTCCGTGGATTGATAGCACTCTTGTTTACGCCTGGCAACATCTCGACTACTCCTTCGCAGTCGTGACGTATCTCCATCCGCAGCTCACTGGCTTCCCCACGTCAATCCTCACACAGTTTACCAATCCCCCCCCCCCTTTTACCATTACCGATCACACCCACAGAACCTCTGATGAACCCTCCGTGTGATAAAACTGGAAACTGTACCACCACAACTCTCCGAACCCACCGGTCCACGAATTTTCTCGAACACACCCGAAGCCGATAAACTGTTGCTCCAATGGTTGGTATCATTGTTTTATATTGCTTACTCCCAGGGTTTCTTTACTCTTTCTCATTTACCACACTGTTTGGAGTGCAGGGATGTTGCATTTTCTCTGGCGAAAATGCGATTGGCATCCTTCTGGTAACCATAGTCCCGACATCAGAGAATGACGACGTTTAAAGATCTGGAGGGGCACCCTGCGTAAGTAAGTTACGACACATTCTTAGTCGTAATGGTATTTATTAACGCGAATGTGCATTTCATGTTCATATGAACCTCAACGTTATCGCTTCTATTCACTTAATTCAAACAAATCCTTTAGTTTGCAGGTCTCTTCAGCACCATACATAATAATTTTTATAAGGCTTTATTTAATTTTTATAAGAATAAATATTAAGATTATAATCTTTCATGCATTTATACATTTCATAATTATCACTGACTGTATCAAAAATCCGGTTGCGTTATTTCAAATTATTGTGGCATGTAACTCGGTGGTAAGAATAAATTCTCCCTGGTTATTTGGAAATGTCTCTGTTCGGGCCTATACCTGCCATGCACCAGGCAACTGAAAAAATCTCAGTTTTTTATTTCATAGCAGAACAGACTTTAATAAAGCAGTGTTTACTTTTGTGGTCCTGTATGCTGCTGGATGTTTTTTAAAAACGCCGGTAGTGTAGGAAGGAAAAGGGCTGTATTAAACGCTCCATGTTCTTCATTTAAGCCTTTGTTAGTGGCAAATGAGCCACCATTCATGCAAAGAAAATTAGCACAATATCGTTCGTGCGCTTTTTGTGAGGTGCCGTTGTTTTTTGTCTCTCTCTCATTCGCACTCTATTTAGCTCTGTCTTTCTTCCCCTTCTCCTCTGATAGGTTCAATCTGTTTCCCTCACTCTCGCGGCTCGGTTTTTATCTGTGCTCCAGACTCCGGCGGCTGCTTTGTTTTATCCCGACCCTTGCAGCTGTGGTCTCTGTTTTTGAATCTGGCGAAAAAAAAAGCAAGTCCGTATTTTGGCCAAGTTCTTCCCGACTATTTTGGTCTCGTTCCGTGCTCTTATTTCTACTTTAGTCAGTATTTCAGACATGTAGCTCTCGTTTGGTGCGTGTGTTTCGTCCACTGGCAACTGTTTTTGTCCACGTTTTGGACTCATTTTCATGTTTACTGTGCTCCGTGTTTTCATGACTTCGAACCTGCGTTCCGTGCTATCTCTCCTCTGTTTCACTGTATTTTCCGGGATCTTGTTGCCCTTGCTTGTCCTTTTTTGTCGGTCTCTGTTTTCTGTATTTTATCCATGTTCTCGCTGTGTTGTTTGTTATTTTTTGTGTTTGTTCCATGCTATCGCAGCTGTAATTGTCACCCGTGTTTCAGGTCTCAGGGCTATTGTGTCGTTAGTAAGGAGGCGTCTACGTTTGGCACTGATGGCACATATCAAGCAGCATTCTATCTAGGTCTTATCAAACGTCACACGCTCCTAGACGTGAATAACTATTACATATTCGACTAGATTAGACACACTTCAACAGGAATGTTCTTTCGTTCCTTATTAGTGCTTGAGGTAGAAATATAGTGGATTCCAATGGAGAATTTCACCCTACTGTACAACACAGACTTAATTAAAAAGTAGTACACACACCACCAAAACCGCCATAATAGTTCATTTTAAGTTGCATATAAAAGAAGGCATATTGGCACGCTTCAACAGGAAGGTTTTTTCCTTCCTTATTAGTACTTGAGGTAAAAGTGTAGTGGCTTCGAATGGAGAATTTCACCCGAGTGTACAACACAGGCTTAGTTAAAAAGTAGTACACACACCACCAAAAATGGCAGAAAAGTACAATTTAAGTTGCATAGTGTTACATGGACGCCTGAGGGGCGTACCTGAGTTCGTGAAGGATGAAAGTTAAAAAAAAAAAAATTAAAGAACTAACTTTGATTTCTAATTTATTTACACAGCTATTATTTACAGCATTCAATTATCTATCTCCACTCTTACTCTTTCTATTTCTTATTGAGCGCAATATTGAATGTATTTCAACTCTAATTAACATCATTTTTTTATGTTTGTTTATTTAATGTCAATTAACTCATACTCATCATTAGCACAGTTTCAGTCTATGTGTTGCCATCATTTGTAACGTCTTTCTTTCACGCATTTAGTCCAATAGTCCAGTCTGCCAGCCGCTCTTCAGTGCTGGATACTCGCAGTCGCAGACATCCCTTCCGCTAGTCACTTCTCTCGCCGCTGGTCTTCTATCGCTCGGAACTCAGCCACTCATCCATTCAACAACTCCCGGCCCGGAGATCCGCCATACAATTTATACTCTGCTGGCCTTGACCAGGAAAGTTCGACACGCCCCGAGTCATGCGGATATAATCTAGGGCAGTAAACAACTAGAAAATTCTTCAGCTAGATGCAGAAACTCAATACAACCAGGGTCAGAAGCGCGCGCTGCAAAAAGGATTATCGTGTCGGCTCGCTTTCTGTAACAGATACGCGGCCACCAGCCTATCGCTCGCTTGCCATTCAAAACAATCCATTGACTTGCTCTCGCCGCCATCATATAACTTCTGTTCTTCTATTCCACTCGCTCGCACGGAACAATATAAAATAAGGCATTTATTGGCATACTTCAACAGGAAGGTTTTTCCTCTCTTATTAGTGCTTTAGGCAAAAATATAGTGGCTTCCAATGGAGAATTTCACCCGACTGTACCACACAGATTTAATTAAAAAGTAAGTACACACACCACAAAAACTGTCAGAAAAGTACAACTTAAGTTGCTCTTAAAAGAAGGCATTTATTTTGTCACTCTGAAAAACGTTTTGCTAGAAATTACGTATTTAAATGTTTTTTTAAAAATTCTGATAGTAAAAGTTTAATTTTAATCAACATTTATGTTTGTGTCCATCTCGGTTGCACCCAGGTAACAAATGAAAACCAGTAATCCGTGTCGGTGACGCACATTGGGATACTGAAACACTGGGGAGGCTGACGCCAGGCGCCGTTATTTTTAAACGAAGTTTTGCTAGGAGTCGCCGTTCGCGCAGTGCAATCTCGCGGGGATAAGTGGGGTCAGGCGCCTCCTGATGTCTGCTCTATGTCTTGGTTCGCTTGCTCCCAGTCCAGGCACTGGCTTTGACGGACTATGGAAAGGTCTCGCTCTGCGTGAGTTAACTACTTAATGTTATTCGATGGAGTTAGTTTTATCGACTACATACTTGAATTAACAAAACCATCACATACATAAATAGTTGATCCAATGAATTGTTACAAATCGCCTTGGACATATCCAATTTCGTGGGGGATGAAGATCTTAATTAAATAACTAATTTTTAATTTCCTAATTTATTTATTACTTTGTAAAAATACACTCAACTGTTATTTGGAGCCTATCCATGATACTAACTTTTGTTAGTGTGGAACGAGTTTGATTATCATGTACATGTCGTTCGGGCCGCTCGTGGTCGTCACATTGAACATTTATGAATGCATGATATAATCCATTCACGGTATCTTCGATACTTTTGAAAAGAACCTTTGAAAAATCACCCTAGGAGTTACATGTTCAATTGGTTATAAAAAAATTGTATATGGAAAAAGGTTTTGTCTTGCTTTTAGCACTGAAGCACTATATAAATTGGTTGTTTTAAGTTTTAAGTATATTTTTTCAATAAATTATAATAATTTGTTAAAAGTTCGTACGAATTAACAACGGATTTTGAAGGGACATGTTGGTTATAGCTGAAAAGAAATAGTTCGAGCGTTAAATATTAATATGTATAAATGTAATGCCGTAATTATAAAGTTAATATTGCTAAACTGTATATTTACATTTTACGTAGCACTCATGGGTAAAGATTTTACTGTTATTAATTTAAATTAAATAAATTTCAGTGTCTGTCCACCGGAATCATACACTCCATCTTGTCCGTTTGGGCACGTTTTTTTTTCAGAAGTATAACCACGCCATATTGGATATTGGAGACGCTGAATTGTGGTTATAAAACTAACGTAACACATTCTTTCTACTTATAAGATAATTCTAGGTTAAGATGTAATTTTAGTATTAGCGTTGTTATTTCCGCAGTTTATCTTTGTAAGTTTTAAATAAACGTGCAAAATATAGAAAGGCATTTGAATATTTCCGTTACGTAATTCCCTTCGCAATCGTTAACAGAAAAAAATATTTTAAAAGAATGAAAAGGAATCGATTTTTGGTCAACAACTGGTAATCGATTATTTTCGAAAGCTTTTTGTGGAGCGTAAGAGATAGCAGCACATTAGCGTTGGTTCTTGAGTACCAAATGTTAGCCGTGACTTACACGTCTTTGAGCCGCACGTAGTGTTGTTTTGATGTTGTTGCAGTGAAGAAGTGCGACAGTTTCTTGATGGAAAAGCGATGTACCTACACTGCATTTTTCAAAATGAAAGTGATTTTGTTCGCTGACGAGTTTGGAAATCGAGCCGCGGCCGTGAATTCGTAGTCAATGAAACGTTAGTGCGGGGCTGGAGGAATTTTTCTCACTTATAAGTCGCACCCCAAGTTTTCAATAAATTTTTTTTTAAATAAAATGTGCCACTTATATGCGATAAAATACGGTACCATTTATCACAGTGAAATCTTTAACCTGAGTGCTACTTCCAAAAGTTTATTATGTAAAATTTAACTTTTTCCTTACACCAAATATGTAAATAAATCTTAATACAATAAGTAAACTTTAATTAAATTATATAATTAACAGTTCCGATATATACTTCAATCTACCTTTTTGTATGTATTACAATATTTTGCTAAATTGATTAGCATTTTTTAGACATTTGGAGAATTTTATTAAAGTATATGACAGTTAAGATTACATGGCATTGTTTCTCTTCAAAAATAAATTTTGGTAGTTCCCACATGGACACTGTTAGCAAAATATTTGACAGTTCCCACATGTCTCTGTTTTTGTTTACAAAACGTTTGACAGGTGTCACATGGCAATGTTTTGTTTACATAATGCGGAAGGATACATACTCGGCTCCCTGAAAGTATATCTTTAGCAGGGCTTCAGAAAATCTTGAAGTTACTGTGAATACATTATAAACGAAGTTCACTGTTCCACGGTTCATTTGATTAGTCAATCAAGGTTGTAGGTGGTTTGGTTTTGATATTATAGATTTTCAAAGTTGGGGTATTTTTTTATACTTATTCTATATAATCGTAAACCTGTGTACACACACGCCTTTTAATATTTGATATNAAGTTGGGGTATTTTTTTATACTTATTCTATATAATCGTAAACCTGTGTACACACACGCCTTTTAATATTTGATATACTTACTTACATGACTTTAAATAACAGTTTCCTGCAAAAAACACCGACTGCTCTGTTTTGATTGGTCCCCTCCTCACAAGTTTCACTTATTTCCTTTAACGCTTAAGAAAATCCGAACAACGCACACATGACCNTTGATTGGTCCCCTCCTCACAAGTTTCACTTATTTCCTTTAACGCTTAAGAAAATCCGAACAACGCACACATGACCTGCTAAGTTCCATTGGAAACCAATACATAAGATAACACACTTTCAGTTCTTCTGCACACGAAATAACGCATAAATTATCGTATAGTTGTTCTATTGTAAACCCAGCTTTATCCTCGTGCGTGTCGAGTCGTGCGGAAGCGGCTTCGACGCAGAGAGGTCACGGCGACTTCCCGGCTAGCGTAAACAAACGTTCGCCGTGCGGCGCGCGCGCGCCGGTGCTGCCATCGATCCGCCCCGCGGCCAGACTGCGAACTAGCGGCCAGCGGCGGCGTCCCTTCGCGTGTCGTGCACACGTCCTCGTCTCAGACTCTCCACTTACCCTCCCACCCCCACGACACCACCTTCACGATAACAGCGTGGATTA
>NQII01000076.1:1310235-1335917 GCA_002778355.1 Clitarchus hookeri | reverse complement strand
CACACACGCGGAAACAAATCCATAACTTCGTGACTGCGGAAAACAAATCCGGCTCCCACGCGACGACCCATTGAGAAGGGAGAGAGAGGGAAGTAAAGTGTCTCTCTGGCGAATTAAAGAAGGCGTGCTTGTGTAGTGCTGTCTTTCTGGCCCTGATTGCCGTGCGATACGAGTCATGTGGCGTGTTCAGCTGAAATTAAACTTGCTGCTAACGACAGTAATATATATTATTAAGGTAGAAGTGGAGTTTCTTCCAGTGAAGCACTGCATGCACTCGACTGTACAATATACGGAGTTCATTTAAAAGCAGTACAGATACTACCAAAAGTGCCATAAAAGTACGATATATGTGACATGTGAAGGAAGATTGCATATATTTTGTAACATTGTAAACTATTTCGTTAGAATTTATATATTAATATGTTTATAAATAGCGGTTAATAAGAGTATATTTTTTAATTCAAATTTAAGCATATTTCCATTTATGACACTTTAGAAAGAACATTTTGTCAACTCCTTCCTCCCCTCCCACCACCACAAGAGGTGGGACCATCGTAATAAATACTCTGAATGTATGTTACAATTCTAACATCGAATTAATAGCGTGATGTCTAAATTTGTCGATACTTAATTTATTATAGTAAATTTATATTCGCTTTACGCATGCATAAGCTGCTCAAAGTAAAATGGGTACCTTTGATACCAATCTTTACAAATAAATCACTGACTATCCGCGTATGTGCTACCAGACACACTAGCATGTGGGTTCCTATTTAAGTTGGCAGCGAATTAAGTAAAATAAATCTAAGTCATTACTTTGCATTGCGATTTTATTCTTTATACTTTTAGTAAATTAATTTTGTGGTAATTTGGGTTATACAAGTTACAATACGAGCGGCGTACTAGTAACAAATTTACGTTACTAAAAATGTTTCGTTTTCACGTGTCTAACGCATGAATAAAGTTACAAAACCCACAGCAATGTAAATTTTACATATGGCGGAATGATAAAAAATGGAGAGAAAAGTAGTTCTTAAGAAGGGCTTTCAAAAGTGCTCAGTTAACCGTGAAAGTCCTGCTCACTTAAAACTAGTGTCAGCCCGCCAAGACGAAACGGGCTCGATTGCCAGCAGTCAGGCCCATATTTTCTCGTGTTGAAAGCTTGGCGGACGTTCCGTTGGCAGGTGGGATTTTCTCGGGGTACTGTAGTTTCCTTCGTTCTTGCACTTCGTCTCACCGTTCCATATTAGGGCCTTATTCTGTGTAACTCCACAGGAATAATGGCTGTCTACATTCCCCACCTCAAAGGCTTGCCACCTTGTGGGTGTTAACTTAAGACATCTTTCGCATTTTTGCGAGAAAACCTGGTGGTGATGGTAGTGATGTCAACTTCAACCAAACAGATGGCAGCACCTCTGTTCAGTAATGCATTTAATTGATGTAAAGTTTACGATACCATCGTGTTGGACTCGGAGACGTTAATTTCTTTTCGGATATTTCTTTTTTGATATTACGACTAAGGTATGAATCCTTGAAGACGTCAAATGCAGATACAAGATCAGTTAATAATTATTGTACATTATTAAAACATTATTGTTATGTCACCTCTAGGATACTTTCCGCACTGCCGTCCATATTGATTATAGGTCTGTCCGACATAAGTCTCTAGTGTATTTTGTACACCCTTCACATGAACATCATGTATTTACCTTTACTGTGTGTGCAGTTACTTAACAGGAGCCCCATAAAATTATGTATTCCGTATTAAGTGATGTTTTGTTTTTGTGAGTATCTTAGTAATGAAACCAAAAGCCACTAAATAAGATAAAATAACTTGGAGTGTTCCTACTTACCAACTTGCGACAGTTTGTTCAGCGGTTTCTCTTAAAAAATATCAGCAAGTACTTACATTTTAATCATGTGTAAATTCACGTTATGTTGTTAATAAGAATCTCACATGTTAAATGTACCACCAGTTCCACATTCCTGTGTTATTTTGTATTTTAACCTGTAAACCGTGGTGTGTCGTTTAGCAGCGCCGTGAAAGAATGACAACAGGTCTTCGTACATTTTGAGAAAAAGGGTGTGAGTGGTCGCGGAATTGCATAATTTTCTCGTGCAATTAAAATTCTCCGACTTACCGCCGTGGCGTGGCTTCAGGAGTTACCGATCGATCACTAGCGCCACCTGTTTTTAGAAAAAAAGATTCCACGGCTAGTTGTACTCCAAAACACGTTTGTTCAGTACTAATATCGTGGGGTGATGATTTTAACTCGTACGCGTCTTAAGTGTCTGCCCACCCAATCACAGACGTTCAGTTCCGGGGTAACTTAATTCTGATTGGCCCCGAAAATGTCTTCTCACGCAGACACGCGACCAATAGCCGAAAGAAATTTGCGAGTGTGTACGCAAAAGTTGAAGTCTAGCCTAGGCATAAATCTTTTCGCAAAAAACAGGGGGCTCTATCGATTACGATCTCCAAGCAGTCGTGGCTGTTTCCTAATGGGACTCATCATTAATGTTCGTCTTTGATCTCCAGTAACGAGGAGCACGTCTGTTCCACGTTGGTTTTATTTTGCAATTTGAAGGTGGCTATATTAGTTGCATATCAATTAAGGTGGCCTCGCAATAGTCCGTCGCATCTGTCAGTCGTCCGTCCGTCCGGCAGGCATCCGTCTGTCGTTTTCGTGCGGCAAAATTTCAGTGCGACAACTTAACATCGCAATCTTTCTTTAGTTGGAGACGTATTTTGGTTGGAAATACGTTTTCAACAGAGAAACGTTTTGGAGAAATAATTTTTTAGGTGGCAAGAATTTATACAGTTTTTTTTCTCTTTAATTTCTGAATATTTCGCCAAAGGGAGATAAACCAGATTCACCGCCTTGCATTTTACTTCAAAGTGCGTATTCACGTCTAAGGAATGTCGTCAGAAGGCGGTGGATCATCCGTCCTTCGTAAGTTAAAGTTTTGTAAATATTAGACGGATGGACGGATAGAAAAAAAAGTTGCCCTGCGATTGGTTGAAGATCACGTGACCGCCGGACGGAAGGACGACTGATGGATGCGACGGACTATTGTGAGTCCAGCCTTAGAGGATTGGATGTTGGGTGTGTGTGTGGGGGGAGGGGGGGTTGGTTTCTTGATCAATGTGTGCACGAGCTCACATTTGTACCATTTTAAGAACGTGGGCCGGTAGGGCTTAACTTCACGTTGGCAGTGACACCATCAGCGACGTGCGAAGTAGCTCAGACAAGCAGGAATGAGGAAAAAATCGGCCGTGGCCCGTAGTAAGGAACTCTCCCAGCATTCGCCTCGAGTGATTTCGGTAAACCATGGAAAACACAAATCAGGATGGCCCTTACCGCCTCGAGTGCGAGTACAGTGATTTACCACTTTGCCACCTTGCTCGGTTTTCTACCATTGTATCTCTCATTGAGACGACAAATTGGGTTACGTAGGCAAATTTTTTGCGGACATAACCTGCCGACTGTTTTGTGAATAAGAATAAATATTAGCTAAATATACCGTCATCATACATAAATCCCACCCACATATAGGGAACACGAGGCTTTGTCGTATATTATCATTTATTTAGTAAAATGGATGATTGCACAGTTATTAAAATAAAATAAATTATGTAGGTCGAAAATTAATTTTGCATAATGGAATGCGTTTCTGACAAATTATGTGTGCTGGTTTGTGAACAGTTACGTTATATTTTTGCCGGTTGCTTTTCCTAGTCCATGAGGAATTGTAGGTATAAGAGTACTGATAATGGACTTCTGCAGTGATTTTCTATGACAGTTTTTGCTTGTATCGAGAGGTTTATGTCTGGTTTATCAGTTTGTGAATTTCATCTCGTTAAGTATCACTGATGCCTGGACATTGAAAGATTAAAAAAAGTTATTTTGGTGTTCTTGAGTTTCTCTAGTCTCTTTTTATTTCGTCTCCCTCTTGCGTCTGACACCGTTAAAACTTTTGAACGAATGCACCCACTGCTGCCAAACTTGGTACAAGAATAACCCATTATTCTGAGCATCTCTTGTTTATTAAATTCATTGTCTTCATTCGCGTTCGGATTGCTGATATATCCCGTAGTTGCATTGTTTTCAAACGATTTAATAATATAACACAAACATAAAATCCTAAGACAATTTTTTCAAGAAGCTCTGAACTTATTAACAAAGAACATTAATCATTGTCAGGTTACTTAATTACTAAACACTTGCGTACACCTTACCTTTTCGTAGTTCTCTAAATGACCCCTTCGTTTGTATTTACTTATTTTCTATTTCCTAAATTTCCACCTCTTATCATTTTTATTTATATGTTTTCTCCCAAACTAGTTTATACTGATTTCTCATTTCCTGTTTAATGACATAGTTAGCAATGATTTTTTTTGCAGTTAACGTGTTTTCTGGAATATATATATATATATATATATATATAGAAAGAGAGAGAGAGAGAGAGTAAGCGGCTGTACTACCGAAAACATAACCTTAAATTAATTCGCAGGGTATATTTGTTTTGAAAATATCTTTTCAAAAGGTTTAACTCAGTGTGCTGGTATTTTGAAGGCTGGAGTCATGAGCTATTGATGCTGGACCTGAATTTTTTTTTTGTAATAATGCATGCATTTTTATGAATCAACTACATTTTTTTTCCCTCAAACTTTTGCATTTTCCAGTTTAAAATAGTGACGATCATATCACAGCGCAAAAGCTGTGGTATTGACAAAAAAATTTAGACACAGGTTGGTTGATTTTTAGAAGTCCTGGCAAGGTTTCCGCTAATGACATGTGTAGGTAAGAGATCCCACTCAATTGTGTTGTTCGTAAAAGTTACAAATTTCTGCTTTTAATGCTACTTAATCGTTCGACACAATTGATTTAAAAAAAACTGCGAAGTCTTATCCGAGATAAAGCCTCAGTGCATTAGGTATTTCTGAAGTTATAAAAGCACTGAGGTTTAAACCATTTACATTGTCAAGATTTTTCTCTAGATTTCGAATGTTTTATTGTTTCATTGCACGATATCATTGACAGTTTGATAAAAACAAGTAATTCAAAAATATAATATTAATGTTTTTGGCATAAATATTACAATTAATTGAAAATCATGACTCGTACAAATTTGAAAAAGTTATTTTGACACAAGGTTTGATATCAACTGAAGTTTATCTGTCTTTCACAAGAGTGTCATGTTGCAATTTCTTTGAAATATGACATTTCGTTAACGTGTAGTTAGAGCTTAACTTCTAGCAATTTTTACTTCAATATTTATCTAAGAAGTAAAATATTGAAATACAGGCGAACCATGCAATAAATTTTCGAGAAAATATATCTAACTGATGAAATTGGCAGTTAGTTATTTTGTGCTCATATCTAACGTTTTAATTTTTTGAAAGTTGTGGTAAAATAAAAATATAAATTCAATACTCCTGTAATACAGTTTATTTGTTTTTGAGAAGTAATTTTCCGCCATTGTCGTACTTTTTTCAAACTGCAATTTCATATCACAGCGAAACAATTTGTGCTTTGCTAAAAATATAAATTTTCTACTCTTGAAGCGCTTGCAAAGTGTTTGTGGTATTGTTGCGATTGTCGGCACTTGCTTATGGGTATCAAGCGCTGGCTGATTAATTGGCCAAGCGTCTATCGTCACCCGACAGTTGATTGGAACAGTAACCTGTGGCTTCGACTAATCCTACGTGACGTGTAATTAAATTTAACAGGTGTCCACCCTCAGCTGTTTGTGATGCATGCAACCTATCCAATACCCCCCCTCCCCCTCATGCACTCCTGCCAAGGTCATCACAGTGCTCGCTAGACACAAGTGACGCCAACAGAATTATCTGTAAAAGAGAAGGGATTCAGTTGATTACTCCCGTTCGTGTAGAAGTAACATTCCTTCATTTTCTGCTTATTTGTATATTTTGCCTTTAAATTTATATTTAATAAAGGGGAATCACTGGCGCCGTAAAAAAATAAGTTCAGGAAAAATTCATTGTCTTCAGTGTAATAATTATGAATATAAGAATATTTTATTTGATAAACTCATGCCCGTTAAGGACCATGGAAAGGTCTGTGCATGCACGAATTCCCGAGATATAAAATCAGGACAGAATTTGAATTGCCTAATTTTTTTTTATCGGATTTNTATAAGAATATTTTATTTGATAAACTCATGCCCGTTAAGGACCATGGAAAGGTCTGTGCATGCACGAATTCCCGAGACATAAAATCAGGACAGAATTTGAATTGCCTAATTTTTTTTATCGGATTTCATTTATTGACAATATATTTTAATTCTGGCAAATATCACATACGCTAATAATAAGGTCTAAGTTCTCAATTTAAAAATGCCTTACTTTTTGCGAAAAAAATTAGGGATATGAACTACAAAAAAGTAAATATGCTAGAATAATTATCTTGCAATTAACAAATAATATTATCTACAACCCTGTAATATTTAAATAAATATATGTAATTGAAGGAATTTTTTTTAAACAAGTTTTAAGATGAGTTTTTAAGAAAACCAAATTCTGTTAATATTACATTTTTTTATTTTACATTATTTAACTTTATATATTTTTAAACAATGATTTTTGTTTATGTACTGATTTTGTGTGGTGTCTATACGTTATTATTCTAAAAAAACAGTCAACCATTTTTTTTTAATTCGAAAACTATACATTTTATTAACTATTGTTGTAGATGAGGGTTTTCATAGTGTAGGTTGCAAGCAAAGGAAACTCCAAAGTTACAGAATGTTTTGTCTCTGCCAGCAGGTATTTTGACCGCCTATCCACAGGATTTAAAGAAACACCGATAAAGCGCATTATGCGGTACAGAACAACGAATTGCACATGTTACGAGAGGGAACCCATGTGCGGACATGCGTGGTTTGGCCGCCTTAATACATTGGCACCCTATCTACAAGCGTTCAGTTCGCTGTCCTGTATCACATACTGCGTATTGTCAGTGAGTTTTTAATTTATAGTGAACTTTGTTTTTGTAATGTCTTGTGCTGCCTACATGAACTGCAATCAGAGCACGGCATTCCCATGGAGATGGTTGCCTAATACGTGCAGTAAGACACATTTTCGACGTACACTGATGGTGAACGCCTGTTGTTCAGGTTACAAAAAAAATATTTTTTTTTTTCGTCTTTCCACACACCACACCTGTGGATTTGGCCAGTATTGGGTGCCGCCTGGCAGGAGGTATTTTACGTGCCCGAGGCGTAGGAGCGTGTGAGCGCTAAGGGCGATTTAGGTACGTGCATCGAATGTCGGGTCGCATTTACTCGCAAGGCACTGAACTGAACTGAACTGAACTGAAGTGCAGTCTTTCTCTCGTCGTCTCGCTTCATAGCTGACCTTATCACTTTATGGTATATGCAGAGATAATAAAAACACAGCTATGCCGCATGTCCCTTTCGTTTGTTAAATATCCTCTACCGGAAGTTTCATATATAAAGTAATATATATTGTAATACACTATTATTAGCCATTTTTCACATTTTAAAAACACACGTTATAGATGGAGATAGGAAAAGGAAACAACCATTCGGGTCTGAAAAATATTTTAAAACTATATTTGTAGTCGACACCTCAAATATATTGAATAGCTCTGAGTCACTTTTGGGGCCTGGGTGCAATGAATTGCGTTGCAAATAGTTTGAAATTCGCAATTTTTTTTTTACGAAACCTCTAAACGTATTCCCATTTTACCTATATACGAAAAGTAAACGAGGGACGAGTCGTACTTTCAATACATCAAGCACATTAGAAACGCTATTTCTGGGCTCTCCAGCACAGCTAAAAACGGATTTTTCTCACTGCTGTATGCCATAATATACTGGTCGGAAATATCCGAAACTGTAACGTGGAGCCTGCACTGAACCTTGGTACAGACTTTCCAGAGATTAAATGATAGGGCCACCGTTCAAAGCGACGGACACGCTGCAGGCCAGTTTTAAGCCCCTTGCGCGTAGAAGTGATGGGACTCTAGGTGCCCGTGTCGGTGTCGTCGTTATCACTCGCTTGCTTCCGAGCCTCAAACGCACTGGTAAACTCCAGGTAGGCGGTGCCTTTAAGGCGGTCGCTGGGTTGAAGGATTTCACACGTCTAAGGCTTAAAGCGTGGGAGCGTTAGGTGCGACCGAGACTCTCTCGTCGCCTCTACGCGCAAAGTACTGAACTGGCGTGTAGTCTTACCGTCGATAACGCGCCTCTATGAGACTTTCAGCGGAGACCCTACCATTTTATGACGTAATAATAAAAATAAAGGTTTGGTGCACGTCTCCATTAATTTTTTAAACATTTTGTACTGGAATGTTCATGCCTAAAATTGACTGTAAAAACCGCTTGTTTGAGCCATTTTCGCTATCATAAAAAGATGCTTTAGAGAGAAATGGAGGAACTGAAAAATGTTTCTGAGATGCTATTCATAAGCAGTCCTCACTCAGTCACGTTGGACGGTTTTTTAATAAAACGCCTTCTGCTGGAGCTCTGCACACCTTTCAGCGGCCTTCCCAGGCGGCCACCTTAATTCTGTTACGTCACCTAGGAGATTGCAGACCCGAACGACCGTCCTCCTCTCTCCCTACAGAGGACTGTTTCGCGCTGAACCGTGCATACAAGCAAAATCGATAAAACTTGGATCAGTCTTACTATTGACTACCACCTCTCTCCAGGTCGAAGTTTTTTCGTCTCGATATCTCGCCTCTTTTCTGTTCGTGTTTCTTTAAGCCATGTCCTCTGTCCTTCCTATCGAATTGGTGCGAAGTCGAAGCTCACCCGCGTTAATCGCGTAATCTTTTAATGACATTTCTATCGCCCTGTCTCTCCCTTTGATCAAATATAGAGTGGAGATAGCATGTTAACAATTTCTGAGTCTTATCAACACTGGATGTCATTATTTGCCACGGTAACTGTCAAAACCACGTGGTTCGGAATAATGGTAACTTACTTTTTACGTAAATAGATACTTCAAAATTGTAGTGAAATTACTCTGGTTAGGCCGAGGGTTTATTCACTTTAGGGCCTACTTGAAATATTTATTTTCATGAGCCATTGTTTCGGACATGCACCTAAGACAAAAAGAGCCATATACTTAATCTTTGTAATCTATTGTTTCGTTACGCCCGAGTTTAAGGACGATTGGCAAACTTATCGTTGGCGGTTACTTTGCCATTTCTTTTCAAATACCGGCTCAGAGATGCATCCCGCCTACAAATGCCACTATAGACTATCTCAGCAAGCAACTAGACTCCGCCTTACATTTAAAGCGGAATGGGTGCTTTCAATGACTGAAATGCTGCTCACAAAAATGTTATGTAATAACCTTACCGAGCTGCGAATCACTATGGGGCATACTGCTATGCATTCTTGGTGTGTTGTGAAATTCACTGCAGATGAATATAAATCACTGTTAAGTAAGTTCAAACATTTTAATAGTTACTGTACGATCAGTGGAACAGTCTTCTTACCTTAGCAGTTAGATGTATACGATATGGATGATGCAGTCCAACCAAAATGCGAGTCGAGGTCCCGCATAGTTCCCCTTTGTCGACAACTGCATTTCGGGGACGCATTACACCCTCAGTTGTGCACCACTCCTGGCTACGCACGACCAATCGTCCCATAATTTATATTACCGTGCGGTTAAGCGACATTATAGGGATGTGTATGTTAAATGATTTTAGGCGTGTCTCTGCTACCTTTAACACTATCGCTTTCGAACAAAAAACACCTTATGTACTTTGAAAAGAAGAACCATACTTCAAGAGAGCAAGTAGCAGAAGTTATTAAGAGTTAAGGCTTTTTTTGTTGAGACTATAAATCTTAATTCACTCGCAATTTTCAGGGTATTAGAAATTCTACAAAAACTTTTTCTGTAAATGCGGCCCGGGCTAAGATGGACTCTCAGACGGCTCGTCAAACACTCCTCGCAAGACAACTTAAAAATGGCTCGCAGATAAAATGGGCACAGCATTATCGCTCATGTTAGATGCTACTACCAACCTGACGAGACCTAACTCCCCAAAAATCAATTATTGCGATCAGACGTGGCGTTCACACGCACGAAACTAGATCTGCACCGGTTAATACCAAGGTCTCAGCGACCAATTTTGTAACCAAATTTCTTTCATAAATTCATATTACACCAATGACGCCACACGCCAACTGCGGCGCCCCACAAGGCGCCAAGGGAGCCGTCGTCACTATATCGTGGTACCAGAGAATCTGCCCAATAGCTCGTAGTCACTTCCATTTATATCGCGATTAATTTTTTATTTCCATTGGTCAATCACTGATTTTTCTTCGCGACACTATTCAAAAGTCACTCGATATCGTATTCGCCGGGCATAACTTTAGCACACTTTATTATTATTTTTATTTATTATTATTTGTTATTGTGACTGGTAATTTCAACCAATCAGCCGCGAGGTTCGAGTCTCCTGTAGCCGCACCTTCTATTTACACCCAACCCAATCTCTTGTCCGTTTCCTCCAATTTCATCATCCACCTTTGCTTCCCTTCAGTGAGGGGAAGGAACAGTTCGTTTCACTTCACATTTACATGTTTGTCGTTTCCAAAGAGAAGGGCTGAGCATCCTTCCCTCTTATTCTTAACCCACTTCCAGGTTTCGTGTCTCCCTTTCCTCTCGTTATAACCTCCGTAGTCTCCGTTCAGCCGTGGAGAGAATGAGAGAGAGGGAGAGAGGAGTGTAGGTGCGTACTTTTACATGCGGAAGAAAAGACTCGCCGTCCTGACTCTTTGCTCGACTAATGACCGCGCACATGTTGGATGGCCAGCGCCTATGTAGGATTTGGTTGAAGGGGCGAGGAAGGAAGTTAGTCTCTCCACTATCGTAACGCAGCCTCTTCATCCATGTTTCCCTGCAACAATAGCGCCCCTTCCCCTTCTGCCCGCATTTCTTTTGTTCGTGGCGCGGTTCCGGGAGGGCCGTTCTCAATTGGCAGCCCCTAGTCACGTACTGCAAGGGAGCCACCTCTTTTGTGAGCCCTTGGCTGCTGTGGGGAATTGTGGGAGCTTGGCGAGACTGCTAATCTAACCTTCGATAAATTTTAAAAAAACTGCCCATGTTAGAAATGAAACTTACGGGACGCCACAGTGCTAGAGTACTTTGCGTGTCCGTGGCCTTGGAAGAGCGGGAGCGATAAGGGCGAGACGGACCCGAGCACGACATGCATCTTCATAAGCTCTGCAAGTATCGTACATTATTGTCATTGGACAGTACTTTTGATGTTTGAATGATTCTTGCAAAGGACGTAAGTGATTATATGAACGGTTTTTATAGACTTGCGCCATTGTAACATTCTGTTGAAGCTTATAAAACGTAAAAGAATCACTTTTGAACTCAACCTTTGAAAATAAAAACAAAACAATGTCCATAACTAGACATTCTACAGTACACACTGACACGCAAGCTACCGGTTAAGTTGGTTACTTAATTAATAAAAATTGTTTTAAAACTTAAAGTTGCTGAGTATGTGCTACGTAAAATTTACGGTTACTTAAGTCAATATTTATGTTTTTAAGTAGGCCTACATAAAGGCACGAATTTGGATGTTTTTAATGCATTACTTTCCTAAAAATGCTATGGTTTCCCCTTGGACGGTGTAAGAATAAAGTGAGACTGACCACGGCAATATTGACCTTACATATAGCGGAAGAATACAAAAGTAGAACCTAAGCAGGGTTTTTGTTCAATTAACCTTGAACAGCCTATATAATCACATCCGTCGCCTGAAGACAGGAACAGATCGAAGTTCCGAAAACGTCGCACACGTTGTCGCAGGAAGCTCTGCATTCGTACCGTATTGTTCTCATGTGCCCTCTGCATTCGTACCGTATTGTTCTCATGTGCCCTCTGCATTCGTACCGTATTGTTCTCATGTGCCCTCTGCATTCGTACCGTATTGTTCTCATGTGCCCTCTGCATTCGTACCGTATTGTTCTCATGTGCCCTCTGCATTCGTACCGTATTGTTCTCATGTGCCCTCTGCATTCGTACCGTATTGTTCTCATGTGCCCTCTGCATTCGTACCGTATTGTTCTCATGTGCCCTCTGCATTCGTACCGTATTGTTCTCATGTGCCCGTATATACATCTGTTCCAGCCATTGTTTCCGTCTATGTTGTTTTCTTTTTTTGGGCTATTTTCTTCATATACCATCCTCACTTGTTCGATACTCATTCTGGTTGTGTTGTATTGTTTTTATTGTTATGCGAGATTAATTACTACGTGGAATTGTATTTAGATTATTGTGTTATGTAATTTCTCCTGTCGTATTTGCTTGCATTCCTTCTTGCGATTGCATGCTCGTTAGATTTTTGTCAACAACCCTGGCTCCTCTATGATCCTACTTTATTATTTTGTCTTTGAGTATTTTCTTTACATTGAACGTTTACTGCGACTATAACAAAGTGTTGGAATGGCGTATGTTCATCATAATAGTTCGGAGAGTACTTCTTAAGGAACGCCCGTTGTCACTGTGAGCCAGTTGTAAACAGCAGCAGCGTGAGCGAGTTACGTGCGACGCAGTACAAAAGTTTCGCGCTACAGCACAAGCCATTGTATACACCCATATGATGAGTCCGTAAAGGGCGTTTAGGTCTACGCTGGTGTCAAATTAAGTCGCGAAATACGCTGGACTATAGCTGTGACTTTCTGAAGGAAGGAGTTTGAACATAACGAANAACGTTTACTGCGACTATAACAAAGTGTTGGAATGGCGTATGTTCATCATAATAGTTCGGAGAGTACTTCTTAAGGCACGCCCGTTGTCACTGTGAGCCAGTTGTAAACAGCAGCAGCGTGAGCGAGTTACGTGCGACGCAGTACAAAAGTTTCGCGCTACAGCACAAGCCATTGTATACACCCATATGATGGGTCCGTAAAGGGCGTTTAGGTCTACGCCGGTGTCAAATTAAGTCGCGAAATACGCTGGACTATAGCTGTGACTTTCTGAAGGAAGGAGTTTGAACATAACGAANTGGTGTCAAATTAAGTCGCGAAATACGCTGGACTATAGCTGTGACTTTCTGAAGGAAGGAGTTTGAACATAACGAAAACATACTCATCTCATAAGCACCAATTATCACAAGTTGGGAACTAGTTTGCATTCTAGAAACTTCTGTGTGTAAATAGTAATTGGAAAGAAAAATCGAGTTATTTCGTTCAGCCAGAATTTAGCATGTTATTTTAAACTATTATTTGTTTAAAAATTTCTAACACGTTCTTGATGGCAGTGATAAAACGTCTAGATATTTATTACGCTTAATACTTAAAACTTTAAATATACGCCAACTTAAATAAAACTTCTGAACTGAAACTACCTCAGAATTAATCCTGGGATGCCATGAGAGAACATGATAAATAACAATATGCATACTACATAAAATTACAAAATAAATACTTTAAGAATGCGTAGTAGTGGAATGAATAATGAATATGCGAATAACAAATGAATCACTGTAGGTGGCAAGGGAATATAGTTAAGGTAGGCTGACTGACATACAACTTTATTGACATTACGACATAGCCTCTTCCCGGTCGCCAATTGAGGAAGGGGGCCGGGGTAGGGGGGTACTCGTCGAACGTCTGTACCAAGCCTCCAAATGCAGTATAACAGCAACAACACGCCGACGAGTCCCCTGATGGACAAGGATAGATGCATTCAGCTAACATTCCAGTTAACCAGCTCCATACATACTGTAGTGCGTAGCCCTCCTTTTCCGGAGAAATAGGACATTCGGGATGAGGAAGGGTTTCGAACTTCCTTAAAGCCCTCCCCTCTATACCGCCCTGTGTTCATGGCAATGGTTGTTCTTACACGTGACTGTAGAAAGATGCGCAGTGGACAGAAAGAAGGACCTCAAACTCAGCTGTGAGAAGCTCGAGAGTTGACCGAGAACCACATATGCATGTGTTCCGCGTGGGAGTGTTTCCGGTGATAAGATTTTTTTTGTCAACTCGACCACATGGCAAGTCACTTAAAAGGATCCAACTTTTTTGAAGGCCAGTGGCCAGCAGCTTGTTCCGAAACTTTTTAATGGCTGAAGAGCGACCCAACTACGACATTGTACAACTGTATGCACTATGCACGGCGTGCGCTAAGTTATTGCATGCATATTAAAGTTGTTATCTTGTGTGGGTCTTCAACACAGGTGCCAGAATGCTTTCTTTTACAGGTTTTGGAACTTCAAAACATATTTAATGAAATGCACTAGCAGCGTTGAGCTTTGTTAAACATTCCACTAATAAACTGACTTGGTCATTGTCTTGAATCCAACTTTCCCCAATTAGGAAATTCGAGTGTTATTTATTTGCCGTAAATATCGAGGCGATGAGGCATTTGATGTACGTGTCGGTTTCGACCTTAACGTTCACTCTCTCTTTCTCTCTCTTTTTTTTCTGTGTATCTAAAAACAATACACTCCAAGTTAGATGGGTACTCGTACGTGCACAATCGTAATATGCCATCCGAAATGAAGATGCGTTATGTGAACTGCGAACACTTCCTACTTCCGTATTTCTGCCGAGTTCTGTCCAGCTTACAGACTTTAATGAAAAGTTACTAGGTGGATAGGTGACGCTCAACGTTCCGTTGGTAGCGAGGTTCATTAGAGCTGTGTTGAGAGGTTTTTGTCGGCAATTAACATCAAGGTCTTGAACGCCGGAGGGGGTGAAGTGAGTGGTGCAGATGGAGCAGCGGTGGAATGTAATGGCGGGGGTAGTTGGAGTAGCCCGAGAAAAGCCCTTCGCGGCTGATGGCAACGTCCACCTTTTCCCACATGTGAAAATCTGGGTGACCCCGCCGGAAATCGAACCCGGTTCGCCATAGTGGAAGGCGATGTCTGACCACTACACTACTGCGGCACCCGAGGTCAATAGAGACGGAGCAAGTTTTCCGGACCATCAAAAACTGGTACGGAATCGGCCATATTTTGTATTAGGGAACCACCCACTTCTACGCACGCCCCGAACATTGAATCGAGAATTGCCATAACAACTATCCAACCATGTGTTCAAGCAGTGGTGTTCAGTTTGTTTACATTTGGTTTTACATCAAACCCGTTCTTTTACGGTGCGAAAAAGGTTGGGGGGTGGGGGCATGCATTTCCCGTAACTTGATTATTTTATATTTCCGGTAAATTTCAGTCAAAATTAGTGCACTAGCATATTGGAACATTTATTTATATAAACGATGTGCTAACCCTAGATGAAACCACGTGGTTTCAACAGCACTGTAGGAATAAACCGTCATTTACCTGGAATAGTGTTAGTCATTATTAAAGCTGACTTTCAGAAGTTATTGAAGGCTTTTCGTCAGTTCACTTTCCGTCCCGAAACACAAAGACGTGATAATGCAATTTATTATATATTTGCAATTATGGCGTCTTTTATATAATCTATTCATGGTTTCTTCACACTTTTTGAATCGAACCTTTGAAAAATAATTCCATGTNTATGGCGTCTTTTATATAATCTATTCATGGTTTCTTCACACTTTTTGAATCGAACCTTTGAAAAATAATTCCATGTAGGACGTGTTTGGTTGTTTCCTAAATACGCCAGGTTTACAAATGTTTTACAATTGTGTTAAAAAAAAAAATACTGTATTTTTGTTTACTTGAACTTTGCTTATAATGTATCTAAAAATGATAAAATTTCATTTATCTTTAATATGAATAAACACAGAGAGAAAATATTTGTGTTGATAATGCCCTAGTAAAAAGTTCACATGCAAAATATGATTACACTGAGTGCGCACGAATGCGGTGCGTTGTACCTTTGGTGTGATTTTCTAAACTTGGTTAAGCTTTGTTTGCACGAGGCGGAGGAATATCCTGAAGTCAATCGTAAGCAACTCTTAAGAAAAGTTGGATTTAACCGTGCATGGATTATATCTGCGAGTAATTTCAAATTATTTTAAAAAAGTAAATTTGTGAGTACGTTTCTAAATTAATTAAAACAATGTGTTGTTTTGGTATCTGGCTTAACTTTTATTGTTGCTTCACGAAAGTTGGCGAAAATGAATAAAGAGTAAATTAAGTGGAAGGTGAACAATTGTTTTTTTCGTGCCCTAACATGCAGCATTGAAGGTCAACAGTATTTGGCATTGTTACGTGGTGTAATCACGTAACAATGGCAGGCATAAGCCTCACGGAATGTTTTTTGTTTTTACTGAACTTGCTGTTTTAGTTCCCTCTANAACTTTTATTGTTGCTTCACGAAAGTTGGCGAAAATGAATAAAGAGTAAATTAAGTGGAAGGTGAACAATTGTTTTCTTCGTGCCCTAACATGCAGCATTGAAGGTCAACAATATTTGGCATTACGTGATTACACCACGTAACAATGGCAGGCATAAGCCTCACGGAATGTTTTTTGTTTTTACTGAACTTGCTGTTTTAGTTCCCTCTAGAGGCGTGTGGGGGCGCTGTAAACGTCCGCTGGGACGTTGTGGCCAGGACGTGGAGTCGTGAATTGTCTTGTCGCTTTATGGGCTTATTTACGACCTGGCGCGTACATCGCGGCCCCGGACCGGATGCCATGTTTCCGTCGCAGCTCGATTTGTACCAGTTTTATTACCCTGCATTCGCCATCCACCTTGCGCACTTCGTGGGCGTTTTTTTTTTGTAGCCTTATTTGTCGTGCCTCTTTACAAGGTGAGCGTGCTCGAGCTCGTAGACTAACTACGCGGCAGGAATATTTATGACGGGGTTATTTCACCGGGTAGAAACGGCCCTTAGGCGATGTTATTCCTGTTGATGAATCAATAAGGTCCTTTCCAGTTCGACTGTGAAGGTCAGAAAGCTGCTTGTATCACCATTGATAAGCAAAAATATAGCAAGGTCGAGCTCATAGTCTGTTCTAAATTCTTTAAATGTTAATGCAGTGTCTGTATGGTTCGGCACAGAAAACTTTAAACTTTTAAACGGCGGCGATTGAATTGTTCCTTGCTTATGATTTTTTTATTGTGGACGATTGCTTAAAAGAAAATGCCAAGGGCTTCGTATAGTCGGAGTTTTGTTTGTGTGGGGTACAAGATCGATCACGCGGTATGGGTAAAACTCGCTTGAAATGCGGTCTTGCACTCTGTGCTGTTATTTTCCCGTCCATAATTGTGTTTGGTTTTTCTCGGGGCTTTTCCCAGGTTATCATAAGAAGTTAGTTGCACTTTTGTTTCTGTTTTCCTATTTGTGTATGAAAGAACCATGCTTTCTGGGGCGCGTGACTTCTGTTCTTGCTACTGATGCAAGCGTTATCGCCTATGCGAGCAGAGCACTGAACTGGTGTACTCTGATTTCATCATAAAGCGTGTAAGTATGGGAATTGAACCTGTAGCTCCGACTTTTCTGATATTGAAACGTCTGTAGCAAATTTTTATGCAACTTCGTGGAGCATTTCATTTGAGATACAGCAGTGCGAAAGTAGTTTTTATCTGCAACAGAAGTCTCTAAAATAGTGTTTGTAATATGTAAGTTTGTGGCGACCTAGGTGAGTTTTTTTTTACGCTCATTATTTTTAAGAATTGGCGTAATACCAACATTTTCACTTCACACATTCATTCTCACTTTATGACACTTAGATGTTTGTTAGTAGATAAACAGTAATGTTAAATTTTAAATTTGTATGAAAGAATAAGTAATGATAACAAATAAACTACTGTAAGCAGGTATTTGAAAACGGCTCAGATTAATTTTAACTAATAATAATAGTAATAGCAAAATTTTGTGTTAGGGTTTATTGTTGCGATCTCTGACTTTTGTGCTAAGATTCTTNTTAATAATAATAGTAATAGCAAAATTTTGTGTTAGGGTTTATTGTTGCGATCTCTGACTTTTGTGCTAAGATTCTTTGGTATCTAAAACCGGTTTCTGGTCCGAGTATTCAATTACATTTATTTTACAATAGAGTCTTAGAATTTCAATACTTTATGACAGGGATNCACGTAACAATGGCAGGCATAAGCCTCACGGAATGTTTTTTGTTTTTACTGAACTTGCTGTTTTAGTTCCCTCTAGAGGCGTGTGGGGGCGCTGTAAACGTCCGCTGGGACGTTGTGGCCAGGACGTGGAGTCGTGAATTGTCTTGTCGCTTTATGGGCTTATTTACGACCTGGCGCGTACATCGCGGCCCCGGACCGGATGCCATGTTTCCGTCGCAGCTCGATTTGTACCAGTTTTATTACCCTGCATTCGCCATCCACCTTGCGCACTTCGTGGGCGTTTTTTTTTTGTAGCCTTATTTGTCGTGCCTCTTTACAAGGTGAGCGTGCTCGAGCTCGTAGACTAACTACGCGGCAGGAATATTTATGACGGGGTTATTTCACCGGGTAGAAACGGCCCTTAGGCGATGTTATTCCTGTTGATGAATCAATAAGGTCCTTTCCAGTTCGACTGTGAAGGTCAGAAAGCTGCTTGTATCACCATTGATAAGCAAAAATATAGCAAGGTCGAGCTCATAGTCTGTTCTAAATTCTTTAAATGTTAATGCAGTGTCTGTATGGTTCGGCACAGAAAACTTTAAACTTTTAAACGGCGGCGATTGAATTGTTNTTTAAATGTTAATGCAGTGTCTGTATGGTTCGGCACAGAAAACTTTAAACTTTTAAACGGCGGCGATTGAATTGTTTCTTGCGTATGATTTTTTTATTGTGGACGATTGCTTAAAAGAAAATGCCAAGGGCTTCATATAGTCGGAGTTTTGTTTGTGTGGGGTACAAGATCGATCACGCGGTATGGGTAAAACTCGCTTGAAATGCGGTCTTGCACTCTGTGCTGTTATTTTCCCGTCCATAATTGTGTTTGGTTTTTCTCGGGGCTTTTCCCAGGTTATCATAAGAAGTTAGTTGCACTTTTGTTTCTGTTTTCCTATTTGTGTATGAAAGAACCATGCTTTCTGGGGCGCGTGACTTCTGTTCTTGCTACTGATGCAAGCGTTATCGCCTATGCGAGCAGAGCACTGAACTGGTGTACTCTGATTTCATCATAAAGCGTGTAAGTATGGGAATTGAACCTGTAGCTCCGACTTTTCTGATATTGAAACGTCTGTAGCAAATTTTTATGCAACTTCGTGGAGCATTTCATTTGAGATACAGCAGTGCGAAAGTAGTTTTTATCTGCAACAGAAGTCTCTAAAATAGTGTTTGTAATATGTAAGTTTGTGGCGACCTAGGTGAGTTTTTTTTTACGCTCATTATTTTTAAGAATTGGCGTAATACCAACATTTTCACTTCACACATTCATTCTCACTTTATGACACTTAGATGTTTGTTAGTAGATAAACAGTAATGTTAAATTTTAAATTTGTATGAAAGAATAAGTAATGATAACAAAGAAACTACTGTAAGCAGGTATTTGAAAACGGCTCAGATTAATTTTAATTAATAATAATAGTAATAGCAAAATTTTGTGTTAGGGTTTATTGTTGCGATCTCTGACTTTTGTGCTAAGATTCTTTGGTATCTAAAACCGGTTTCTGGTCCGAGTATTCAATTACATTTATTTTACAATAGAGTCTTAGAATTTCAATACTTTATGACAGGGAGCATTGTCTTACAGAAACACAGTTATCTTCTCCGAACTGGTCTTCTACCCTAGACGATACCTGGCCGGTCAAAATGNGCATTGTCTTACAGAAACACAGTTATCTTCTCCGAACTGGTCTTCTACCCTAGACGATACCTGGCCGGTCAAAATGTCCATATAGCCTTCTGTCTTCGACGTGCCTTGTAGTATTACGAGAGGACTCGAGTCCTTTGTATGAAAAGTACCCCCACAGTGTCAACACTCCTTCGCCGAGTTTCACCATGGACACTTTATAGCCCTCCCATCAGACTGCCACTCGAAATATTACCTAATTGAATCGATATATCTTATGATATGTATCGCAGTGTTTTAGACAAAATTGAAAGAATGCATTTTCTCCCACGCTTTATACTCAATGGAGAAAATTATCCCGCCACAATTAATGTACGGACCAAAAATTTGCTATCGTATTTTTTTTCTGTATGCCTGAATAAAGCAGCGTACATATAATTTAATGTATTTATTTTGTTTTGTAACAGCTGAATTAAAATTCTAGTATCGACATTTCTGAGATGGAGAAAGGTTCGTGCTATTACTGTTTGTAGCGCCATTAAGCGACAGTAGAAGTTACAAGTTTCACCGCCAGAAGGGCTGTGTTTCCCTCCAAACCAGCGCTTTTGCTTTGGAAAGTTAAGCAGCGCACCGTATTAATATGATGATAAGTTAACCTTTGAGGACTTTAAGGACTACGGCTGTGTTGAACTGCCCGGAAGAACTTGTGAACCAGTTATAAGACAGTGCATTAAAACGTGCAAAACTAGTACAAATAAAACCAATGTGGCAAAGAACCTGATAGCTATCACGTGAATTTTTCGAGATTTCCAAAGCATCGGAAGCTCTTCAAGCCTTTTGCTAACAGTAGATAGATATAAGAGGTTTGGAGACAAGGGCTGGGGGCTGAGGCTCAAAAGCTCCGCCGTCATCTTGGATTTCCTCTATTTTATGATATCCATGACATTAAGCTGTCTGTCATCTTGTTTCCGGTCACCATCTTGTTTTTTCTATTGCTATCTTCTTTTCTCCTTTTTTCTCTCTAAATTCCGTATTTTCCTTTTAAAACGTACTGTTTTCTCCTCGAATTTCTTTCTTTCCCTTCGAAACGTCTAGAATTTACCCCCTTTAGTAGTAAAAGATGCTCGTAAATTAATTTTTCGTTTTCCCGCCACTACAGCTGCATGTCCGCCGTATTGACAGCTCCTAAAAAAACATCCCCATGATGTTGACCTGCTACATTAATAGCCTTAGTTTGCTNATGTCCGCCGTATTGACAGCTCCTAAAAAAACATCCCCATGATGTTGACCTGCTACATTAATAGCCTTAGTTTGCTCAATTTAGTACTGCTCCTCAATTTGCCTCAGTGACTCCATTTTAGGCCTGAGGAGTCAGGAGACATCTAAAACTCGATGGGCTATAAAAATTTAAATATTAAATTTAATATATATAAATAGTATTTTTATTTAACTTNGACATCTAAAACTCGATGGGCTATAAAAATTTAAATATTAAATTTAATATATATAAATAGTATTTTTATTTAACTTCTAAAATTTACAGATGTAAATGTATCAAGCAACATGTCTACGGATTCGTATTTTCAAGGACAATTAAATTGTCACCACCGTCGATTTGGTAAAGCATAATTTTATAAAATAAAAGTTATGTACTTAATTTTATATATTTTTATTAACTTTTACAAACAAGTGTTATAGACATATAAGAATATGACATCAGAAAATATGATTACGTGACAATGATCAGTGCCATATTGGATTTTATAAGCATAAATGTATTAGCAAATATACCAAGTGTTATATATTTTCTGACTTGTGTGTTTTAAAGTCGAATGCTGAAGTAACATTACGAACTTTGATTATTCGCACTTTTTCGACGCCACATGGAATTTAGTAGGCATAGTAGCGATTTTTTTAATTTTTTTTATTTAGTTATGTAACCAGTCCCGACCCTCAACTACAACGCNTTAGTAGGCATAGTAGCGATTTTTTTAATTTTTTTTATTTAGTTATGTAACCAGTCCCGACCCTCAACTACAACGCAGTTGTTGCTTTACCACAGGACGTGTTTTAAGTGAAGTATGTCTATACCTGACCCCCACCAACTTATAAGCATAGTTAATCATTTTTTCCGAACCATTTAAGATACAGTTGCCAAGTTCGGACTGTAGGTACTGTTCCTAGCACTGAACAATGTGATACGTCTCATTATGCCTTAAGCCCTCTTATAAGCATAGTTGGCTGCAATTTTCAAACTGTTGCAGCCACAGTTATCAAATTCATATCATAGGCATCACCCCTAACGACGAAAAGAACCACTGAGGCAATTATGCCGTAACCTATCTTATAAGCATAGTTCGCTATAATTTCCGAATTGTTGTAGTTATAGTCATCAAATTAATATCATAGACATCACCCGAAACGACGAAAAGGTCCGCAAGGCAATTATGCCTTAACCCACCTTATAATCATAGTTAGCCATTATTTACAATCCATTGGAGACACAGTCATAAAATTTACATCATGGACATCGCCACTGATGTTGATGAGGATGGAAGGTTCAATAATGCCTGAAGCCCTTTTATAAGCATAGTTAGTCATAATTTTCGAACTGTTGAAGCTATAGTCATCAAATTCGTATCACAAGACATCGCCCACGATATCGTGAGGGTGGTAGGGTCAATTATGCCCTAAACCATTTTATAAACATAGTTAGTCATAATTTCCGAACTGTTGATGCTATAGCTGCCAAATTCATATCATATGCACCGCCCCCGATGTCGATGAGGATGGTTGGGTCAATTATGCCCAATCCCTCTTATAAGCATAGTTGGCTGTAATTTACGACCCATTTAAGCTATAGTCATCAAATTCATATCATAGGCACCACCCCCGTCGACGAATCGGGCCGGAGGGTCAAGCATGCCCAAAACCCACTTATAAGCATAGTTAGTCATAATTTCCGAACTGTTGAAGCCATAGCCGCCAAATTCATATCATATGCATCGTCCTCGATGTCGATGAGGGTGGTAGCGTTAATTATGCCTTAAGCTTTCTTATAAGCATAGTTGGATGCCATTTATCATATGTTTAAGATACAGCCACAAAATTCAAACATAAATATATATCATCGCCAACGACGAAAAGGACCGCAGGGTCAATTAAGCCTTAACCCTGTCTATAAGCATAGTTGACTGGCATTTTCTATCCGCTGTAGCTATAGTCATCAAACTCATACCGAAGTCATCGATCCCAACTATGATAAATCTATCAGGGTCCATTATGCTTTTAGCCTTCTTATAAGCATAGGTGACCAACATTTTGGAACTCTTGAAGTTATAGCTGCCGAATTCATATGATATGTATCGCTACTGACTTCGATCATTTTTATATTGCTCATTATGATTTAAGCCTCCTTATAAGCATAGTTCGTGGTCATTTACGAAATGTTGAAGTTATAGCCCCCAAATTCAGACTACAAGTACTGCTCCTAAATGATCAATGGGATATGCCACATTATGCCAATACTTCTTATAAGTAGAGTTGGCCACATATTAATGTGGTCCTCATATTAAGGGCATGGGTAACATACCCAATTAATACATAATGCATTGGGTCATAAAACCTCTTATAAACATGGACAGTCAACCATTTTATGCAAATGTATGTCCTACATACCTAAAAATGCAATTCGTAAGTAAGCACATACCATATTAAGATAACTCTAGAACTGGTGCTATATTCTGTTTGTCACCCAAACACCAGGATATTTGGCCATTATTTATGAGAATCCCTTAAGGACATGGGGATCGAAACAAGCCCCAGATAACTTGGCTATTCTCTAGCTAGCATGACAGTTGCTCACATTCGAGGGCCTTGTGTGACACTCTTGCACACGATGCTAAGATACAGGGATAAGGACAANGCATGACAGTTGCTCACATTCGAGGGCCTTGTGTGACACTCTTGCACACGATGCTAAGATACAGGGATAAGGACAACAATTTTCATCAACATATTACTGTGATTACTACCTATCAACTGTTTATTCTCTTTGACTCACCATATACATTTAAACTATGCTAATGCCGTATTTTGATATCTGCGACAAGAAAGGGTTTTTCAAGTTATTTTGAAAAAGTGATAAATATTCGTATTATTTTATTGGAGTATGTACTCAACATTTTCCCCGGCAGTATGCAAGACACTTCTTTGACCACTGCGATGGCATCAGGGGAGAGGAATTTATAATGGGTCAACTATACTTACCACCCGACCTACTTTTCATTATGACATGGCAGGCACATTTGCTTAAAGGAAATGTGACATTAGCAAAATAGACAAGCAATATGTGCATAAATCTATCGCCTTATATTCTTTTATTATGAGGAGAGATTTAAATTTACACCATTTAACTTTTGCTGCAGAACTAATATAGCCATATTTCTAAATGTAGTATAGGTTTTTAAATAAAATTTAAAAATGAGTTATGTAACCCTTTTACCTTCTACTTTATACAACTATTAACTGCTATATGCCGAAGAAAGTACAATTTCCTTATAGCCCATAGACTACACAACCCTCTACCACAACGAACAAGTTTCGTTTTGTGGCGGGGTTACTGCCGATTTTCGCACATAGTGGAATTTTTTGATAGGTAGGTTTTCTCTGTGTGCTCCCATTTCCCCAACATTTAATTCAACCACTGCTCCACCTCAACTTTACATCACAATCGTCGGCACTGAAAGACGTCTACTCTTAAGCACCACCCTAGATCTCATGTAAAATGTATTAGTTCTTCCTTAAAAAACCAACGAAAATTGTATTTAACTGTTTAACTTGCATTTAAAATGGAGAACCGATCCTTCATACGCATACAACTCGTGTGCGAGTAGGTACTAGTAAGTACGAAACTAGGAAACTAATGATACTGTAAGCACTAGAGACGAAATATAATTACAAATTAATAACAACATTTTATTCACATCAAAATTAAAATCACTTGTTGCAGCACGTGGTTTAACTCATCTAGATATTCGGACACAGTGTTCTCTACCCGAATGTGTATCGAACCCTTACTAAATCTTCAGTGTTGCTAATGTTTTTTTTTTTTNCGGACACAGTGTTCTCTACCCGAATGTGTATCGAACCCTTACTAAATCTTCAGTGTTGCTAATGTTTTTTTTTTTTGCCTTCACTTCAACCATTTACGAAATTCTCGTATATTAGACGCATG
This sequence comes from Clitarchus hookeri, assembly GCA_002778355.1. Classification (NCBI taxonomy): domain Eukaryota; kingdom Metazoa; phylum Arthropoda; class Insecta; order Phasmatodea; family Phasmatidae; genus Clitarchus; species Clitarchus hookeri. The sequence goes on along the minus strand of NQII01000076.1, from coordinate 1,311,040 downwards.
CGAACATAACCGATTTTAAAAAGGAAACCTCGTACGGAAACAAAATAAGTATATCGAAAATAGTACATGTACCAATCAAATATTTGAATGCAGGACAACATTAGTCATACTTTTATTCTACAAGCGAAAACTTTTCTGTGCGGCGTCACTTGTTCTTATAGGTTAACGAACCCAGGACACTAACGCACCTTATAACACATATTCATCCCCTCCAGATGTAGCATACATGCCTACTAAAGCTAGTGTGAGGTATCTTAAAATATTCTACTCGCAGAGTCTATTAAAAAAGTCAAGAAGAAAACCCACATGTCCGTTATCGCTGCAGCACAAAAGACGAATGAAGTTGAGTAGGTCACCGCAGCCAACATGGCTCTGAGGTCCCGTTGGGAGGCTCTCGTTCGTGGAAGTCGCATCACCCTCCCCCACAATTCCCACTAGGCATGCAACAGTTCTGATGGCCTGCAGAAACGGGCGAACGATATCCTGCTAGCTGAGTGAATTCTGGTGCTATATGTGTGTTTGGGATAAGTACTTAACATATATTTTTTTAAATAACATTTTTGAAGAGAGAAAAAAAATTTTGGGGGGCTATAAATTATATCTTCTTTCCATTGAGTATGCGCCCAGTCCTTTTTTTACAATACTCATCATCGTGCGGTTTTGGTTTAGGGTAGCCACTCTCCAACCATATATTATATTCTAAAGTTCCGTGGTTTTCCAGTTCTTCTGTAAGTTTACTTATTACATTTTGTTTCACACCTCTGCCAAAAATGAGCAAATCTCCCCCCCCCCCCTTTTTTTTTTT
>NQII01000076.1:1284152-1310165 GCA_002778355.1 Clitarchus hookeri | reverse complement strand
ATGAACTCGTGAAATTTCTGGACCTCTACTCTCACGAGGCTGTTCTTCAGCATCATTATATCCTACCCGACATTCAGTAGTGATTTTATTGTGTGCTACAGCCAGTTTTCCTTGTTTTTCGTCAGTCAACAATCTAGCATTTTTCGTTTAGGAGCACGTCTATCGCTCATACTGGCGCCAAAATTAGAAGTGATTCACTGGAATCCTATGACACCTTTCATTCAGTCATCATCATCTGCCCTGATGAATTTCTCGTCTCCGTAGATAATCTTCCATGTCTTAGTCTTTCACCTACAAAGCCTTTCCTCCTTCAAGAGTACGTATTTTGGTGGTCATCCCATTAGAACTAATAATGACACACTGGTGAATTTTTTTTATCTCTTTTTAGCAAATGCAGACAGCACAGCTGCGATATCACGTCACGGCAGTATGAAACCCCATATTACCGAAATACCGAGTGAAGTAGCGCAGTGGTAAAACATTTGACTCGCAATCGGGAGGACCCGATTTCGATTCCCGATCCGGCCATTCTGATTTCGGTTTTCCGTGGATTCCGAAATGACACTCCCAGGTGAATGATGGGATGGTTTCTAACTATAGGCCATGGCCGATTCCTTCTCTGTTCCAGCTTGCTCCGTCTCGTCGACACTTCGCTGTCGACGAGACGTTCAACTGAACGGTTCGTTTTCACTAACAAAATACTTGCTTTTGTATGCCCTAACAAAAATTAGGTTAGCAAAATAAAATGTTAAATGTAAAATATATGCGAACTTGTAATGAAGAAACATCTTGGTCGAGTACAAATAAATTTACCAGAACTACATATTTTGTTAAATAAACTTAGAACATTTTTGAACCGGAGTATAGTTTTTTATAAAATAAACGAGTTTTGAAATTTTTTCTCTGGGAGCAAAATTTTTATGAAACGATGCCTTCTGATACGTACATGTTTCAGTTGTCACGCTCATCGGCACCGTTAGCCGAAGTTCCGATACTGCTGGCGANACACTCCCAGGTGAATGATGGGATGGTTTCTAACTATAGGCCATGGCCGATTCCTTCTCTGTTCCAGCTTGCTCCGCCTCTATTCACTTCGCTGTCGACGAGACGTTCAACTGAACGGTTTGTTTTCACTAACAAAATACTTGCTTTTGTATGCCCTAACAAAAATTAGGTTAGCAAAATAAAATGTTAAATGTAAAATATATGCGAACTTGTAATGAAGAAACATCTTGGTCGAGTACAAATAAATTTACCAGGACTACATATTTTGTTAAATAAACTTAGAACATTTTTCTTGGCCTCATATCAAAAAATATTTTATTTGCTCAAAACAAATTTTTTCTCTGGGAGCAAAATTTTTATGAAACGATGCCTTCTGATACGTACATGTTTCAGTTGTCACGCTCATCGGCACCGTTAGCCGAAGTTCCGATACTGCTGGCGAGCATTGGCAATCTGCGGTAGTATTTCCCGCTAGTACCCCGCACTAGGATAGGATAGATACTGAGGACTCTAATTTTAAAATACTCTATCTCAGGAGAAAGTGCATTACCAGTGAGATAAGATATTTTTATGGGTTATTCAAGACTCGCTGTCTCCCAAAGAGATTTATAAGATGGTCGAAGATGCCGCATTTAAAATGAATGAATCTTTGGGGAGTTCCACAACCAAGCAACGTAATAATACTGATAAAATTGAGTTTGTGTTACGAAAATATGTACCATTTAGATTTGCTGGAACCTACATATTTTGTACGTAAATAGCTATTTGTAAAGAAACTAAATTTTTTAATGAAATTCCATGTCCAGTACCTCCTTTATTGTGATGAGTGTGAGACTGTGTGTTCCGAAACTATCAGCATGACAGGAAAGTATACATGCTTGTCCTGTTACTGCTATGAGCAATGACGAAACGACGCTATATTAGAAAAAATATAATGAAAAATGTCTNTTTAATGAAATTCCATGTCCAGTACCTCCTTTATTGTGATGAGTGTGAGACTGTGTGTTCCGAAACTATCAGCATGGCAGGAAAGTAAACATGCTTGTCCTGTTACTGCTATGAGCAATGACGAAACGACGCTATATTAGAAAAAATATAATGAAAAGTGTCTNAACATGCTTGTCCTGTTACTGCTATGAGCAATGACGAAACGACGCTATATTAGAAAAAATATAATGAAAAGTGTCTTGCTGGCATATTTGTATGGGGTCTCACTTTATAATGTTTTTCGTATTTGATTGTGTCCCTTACCTTGCAACGTAAAATGCAAACTTTAAGAGGGAGGTATAGAAATCATTATAGTGTTGCCAGTTTTTGAGAGACAAAATATTTTCAGCATTTATTATTGTAATTTATTCTTTTACAATGCATGGTATATCACTCAGATGGTTGAATAACTGCAATGGAGTACCTTTATTTGTTTATGGGATTTATTTATCGATTACCTTCTCAGAATATCTGCAGAAGCGACAATAGTGCAAAAAGTCAAACAGTAATCGTATCTAAAATATATTTTAATAGTTCTATTCTCTAAAAAAGTCAAATTTTCAAAAATGTAGTTTAAACATATGGAATGACAAATAATATAAATAATATATAAATCAAGAGGCGTCCAACTCTCTCCCTTAACTCTTTATTTTTACTGGTTTGAAATTTGTGGTACGCCAGCTGAAACTAGGCAAATGTAAGGCACCGAAATGTTAAACTCGNACTAGGCAAATGTAAGGCACCGAAATGTTAAACTCGGAATTTCACCAAGCATTTTTTTTGAGGGCGGAATGTTCCACATTAATTTGCAAGTTCACGGTTGCTTGCGTGCTCCGAAGTTATTCCCTCCAGCTTTTCTGCCTTTTTTTTAATACCTTTGTTTTGTTATTTCTTGTTGTTTATTACAGGCCCGCCAGCGACCCGGCAGAGACGCGAATTTGCTGTGAAGTTGGGGAGAAGCCATGAAACTGCATGGCAGGCAGGGGAATTAAGTTGCGCGACGTTAAGCAGAAGTTATTACGGAAGAATGACTTGGCATGCCAGTGGTGTTTCAGAATTAAACTTTAGTAACATGTTACGTGTAAAGACCTGGGAAATTAGGGCCTCTGCTAGTCAGTTTACATTCGACAAACTTCTGTACCGACAAATCGTCGTCGTTTGTTCATCGGCATGGCAATAACGACATGCTATTGTTAACGTACCGTTTGACCGGGTTGCACATTAGTTCGTCATCTGATTTGTTAATTAGCTTTAAATATTTTAGGATTTGTCAAATAGTGACATGATAGAAACGTACAAAATTAAAACGACGATTTTGTAGGAACCTTGTTAACAATACTGACTTGGTGATTAAACCGTAAAAGTGTTAAAATAAACATTTGTAAATTATTTGCCAGAAATTATTGATATCTGCATGTGACATGGGTGCTCAGGAGTGGCATGTCACCCCTTCCAAATATCTCACGGGAGGAATGGCGTGTAGTGTCTAGAAAACATATTTATTTCTAACGCGCTTCATAAATAATTAATGATAAAATGTTTCCCAGCTGTACCAGACCAGTTAGCCTTAACAACTCAAAACTCAAGCGAAACTGCATTAAGTTTATCTTTTCGCTGTCGTCACATGCCACAAACAATGTTACTAATAAGCGAAATTCAGGATGTGAAATTGTTCTTCCCAGGATTGTAATACGTCATCAGAAAGTAAAATGTTACGTTTAATACCATAAATTTAATGTAACGATACCATTGATAGGTTCGTGAGGTTACAGATGACACCGGGTTTACACATATTCTTATACTAATTCTTTCCACACCCACAGCTTAGTTCTACGGTTGTTCTACTGGGCCTCAGTGGGCGTGCGAAGGTCTTCTCCTGGTACTCCCGTGTTTCCTCCCCGTATTCACTCGGTCGGTGCTCCATCTCTTCCTGCGTCTCATATCTCGTGCATTATTCAGGCTGGCGAAGAAACAAAACAGGCGTGTCCCACACGGCGCCAGACTCCTCTAGCCCGTGTCGACACTGCCTCGTGTGGTATATATAGGTTATTCGCGGTTAAGTAAGCACTTTTGAAAGTCCTTCTTAGGATCCACTTTGCTGCCTTTTTTGTATCACTTGTCATGGAACCTGACACTTTAGTCATGAGTCGATCAAATTAAAATGTGAAATTGTTATAAGTTACTGATGCCAGTTTTAATTCTTTATGTGTATAAATAATTAACTAAACAATTACACTCTGTCAAAAAAAAAAGGGTGGGTTTCAAATTGCAGCCGTTTCGTTTACCTGCCTCACCCAAGGATAGTGAACCCTCGGATTCCGCGGGCCGACCCCTGGTTCTCAATTAACCGAGGACATTCGATAGCAAAAGGCGGATGTTAATTCGTGTGTAGAAGAGACGGCGGTGGCGGTAGTGTAGTCGCCTTCCAGCGCCACGAACAAGGTTAGTTTCCCAGTGAGGTCAGGTGATAACTTTATCTCGTGGGTAACGCGACGGACGTTGCCGTTCGCAGGTGGGTTGTCTAGTGGTGCTCCGGTTTCTTCCGCCCATGCGCATTCCGTCGTCCATCTACACTTTACCTCAACCTCTTTCCCCTCCCCCATTGGTGCTGAAGACCTCAACTGATGAAAGCTGGTAAAATATTTCACTCTTTTTTTTTATATTATAGTTGGTTCACAGTTGATTTAAAAGTTTTGAAATCACCATTTGAAAATATAACCGTTCATATCTGTGTAAGTTTGTATCGCAAACAATGACTAGAGTACTCGTGATGACGTGGCAGCAGATTAGGAAAACGTAGCGCTTTTTTTTTTTTTTTTTTTTACTTTTATTTGAAATTGTAATTTTTAAGTAAATAACAATTCGAACTTACTTTTTTCCTTCGCATTTGAGTCAGAACTGCGTGATTATTCTGTTTTTATGTTTGTAACAATTCTACACATTCGCTGCGTCGAACCATGAATACATTATAGGTCCATAACAGTCGTAATTTTTGCACCAGGCAGAATGATACACACTGTGCCGAAAAAATAAAATACGAAGTGATTTCGAAAGTGCTTAATTAACCACGAACAACAAATACCATAGTTGTGTACGAATTCCTCGGGATTTGCCCACCTCTGGCATCTCGAGAGCCTTGCAGTCAGTGCAGCCATGATCGAAAACAGATGCGTACAAAGGAGTGACGGCGCACGGATTGTTCCGGATCCAGCGCGTTCTGTGACCATCTCGCTGTGCAGTGACGCTACCTCTACCTTGAATTGCCACGGCTTCTTTGTGTTGTTTCAATGTGGCGTTGGACTGGACCTCCAAGAACGTCACTCACACCTGTTCAACTCCGTGCCAAGTGCGGGTGTTACCTCGGCAGCTATCACAAACGACTCATCACAAGCGATTTTCCAGTATCCCTGTGTTAGACGAGATGCTACCCTGTTTAATATTGGTCTTATGAGCTAGAAACATATGTGGGCTACGCTCGAACATAAAGCTGGTCCTTTCATATTTTGTCTCTTCAATACCGCTGATCACGAATATCAAGACGTGGATAGATAATCACAGTATACATTAGTAACAAAGAAGAAGGGAAAGAAAGTTTTATAAATTTTGCTCACGGGCTATTTCGCAATGTAATTTTGCGTTTACAGAAATAAGACTTTGCTTTACACGGATGGATTTGAATGTGAATGCGTTGTTTTAAGTAGTTTTGCTCACAAAAAGTTCACTTATGTAGAAGTAAAGTAATAATTCAAATTTACTATCGCAAATGTAATATATACAAGCAAGGATATGAAAGAAGCTATATTAATATTGTACCAATTATTTTCCGGAATTAAGTTGAGGGAATACGTTAAAAATATATAGGCTGTTCACGGGTAAAGTGAGCAGTTTTGAGACCCTGCTTACTTTTTCCTTTCAGCCGTTTTTTATCCTTTAACTACCATGTTAAAATTAGTATTGCCATGTAGGTAACACAGTGTGTATATTCCACCGCACTCGGAATTTTACGTCTATGGCTACAATAAAAAAATATATATATATTCACTATTATTCCAAATGAGAGGGCTTCCAAAAGTGGTCACTTTACCGTGAATAGCTTATATCAACGTACTCTCTGTTGAAATTTTGTTGTCGGAGGTTGAAAGGGAGCCAGGGAGGGTTTTATGTCAACGAGCCGTGTCAGTTCCAAGCTATACACATGCCCTGGTTAATTCCACCTGCCAGCACAGTGCATGGAACAGAAGAGGAACGACACAGTGGTAAAGCCGGATTGACCGGGGGTGAGAAGGGGTATAGTGGGGTGGCAGATAAACGGACGTGCCGCTTCCCGCGAATTACCTTTGCTCGGACGCGCCCGCTGGTACGTATTCCGACGGATGTCCCTGCCTCCACCCGGGCGGGCCGCGCCATATTTCCGCCCCTTGTGGCAAGAGAGGGGTGGTTGTAGTGCGTGTGCTCCAGGGTGAAGGGTGCCATTACACCCCCTTCCACCGTCAACCCATTCGAATACAATCCGCAGCGGGCGCGTGTCACGTCCAGGAGGGTGCCTTTGATGGACACCTGGGACCGGACTCGAACACACGGAATCTTTCTCAGTTTGCAGGCGCGAATTTAACATTTACGGTCGAGGTGTTCCGTACTTGCGACGTTGAACAGCAGGTGGATTTAATGACCTTCACTGCGCACTGCAGAAAACAGCGTACAAGACGTGAAGTCCCTCACGTCGAACGCAAATACATTTATATTGGTCGCTTTCGGCAAGTGGGAGTAGTGCCGGACGATGCCGCTGGTCGGCGGGTTTTCTCGGAAATCTCCCGTTTTCCCCACCCTTGCATTCCGGCGTTGCTCCATTATCACCTCATTTCATCCTCAGCGGCTCTCAAGACCTTTGTTAAGAGTCACCCAAATCTCTCAGCTTAACTCAACTCTATTGGTCCCGACATATGACAGGGCGTTATACTGATAGTAGTATAGCCCCGAACAAAAAACATTGTTCCTTACAATGCTTAGAATTATATATTTATCTGTGACTAAAAGAGTTGAAAAAGGAGGGGGGCAGGAGGTACGTGCCCCTCCTCTAAAAATCTTTTAACGAAAATATTATGGGAGTGGCGGGTGAGGGGTGTGTGATGCGGTAACAAAACGGAAAAAATAAATTAATTTTCTATAGGTAAATACCTTTTCGTGCTTTTCATGAGTAGGTTTTTTTTATCTTTATCTGTTTACATTCAAAATTACATTATGCACATAGACAAAAAGTTTATGCTGTTTTCTGTCTTAGTGCAAAGTTATGCATGTCTTGTAGATTTTCCATTTCTAACATCACCCAGTTCAGTTCATGTGAACAGTTTGTAAATTCATGCTTGCTTGAGCCGAAAACAGACAGTAAATACTTTTTTTTAATGCGGTCCGTTGCGATAATGTTGTACCCGCATAAGCAAACACTTTGCAAACCCTGCGCACTTATTCTTTCTGGCCATCCTATATTCGTTCTCCGATGCGGATAAATCAATATTGCCATTGTCTAAATGGCATGTGACAATGTACAATTTTTAGAAACGTATGTAGTTTGTTTTTACATCCAGTTCTTGCGGGATATTTCAATATGAATAATTTTTCAGCACGGAAATGATATCGATATTTTGCTGCCCATTCTTAAATTTGGTTTTTGAAGCATTATGTGGTCGTTGAAAAGTTTGAGTCAGCAAAAATGTCGGTTAGTAGCCCTCTGTTTACAATATTTATTCTTGTGTAAATCAGTGTTGAAACCTTCAGTGGCAACGCTGTATCTTTTCTGAACAGAGTGCTGCTGCCTTAAAACCCTATAGTTACCGCTTAAAATCCTAAGGAAGCAGAACAGACGCGAAGCTTTTTTATACTTTCTCCCATCACCGTCGTAATGCTTCCTCACGACCGGATGTGGTCTTGAGGCGTTTAATATTTGTTACTAGGGATTCTCCTTAGGCCCTACATTTCCTCTCTCTTTCTCTCTCTCTCTCTCTCTCTCTCTCTCTCTGCCGACATAATTGCATATGAGCAAATCAGTGTTTATGATGATAAAATCACGCACTTAATTCTCGCACAGTTTTACTTCTGTAGTTGGCATTTTTGTTTGTAGCGTGTGGTAACGTGCTGAAAACTAGAATTTCGGAATATTCATGTTGAAGAACAACGAACAAGCACTACAAAAAAATTATAATAAGGCGGGTGGTAACATAGCAGCATATGTAAACGTAAAACGTTTTCTGTCTTTTCAAACAGTTTTTCTGTGTTCCCATTGAAAATATAAACTTTTTTAAATCCTAATATTGAATATTAAACTAACCGAAGCGCAGATAAATGGATAATACAAATTACGTAATAGTGTTTTAAATATTCTAACTATAGGCTACTTATTTTGCCGAAAACATTCACAAATTTTATAAGAACAATATTTATGTTAATATTTTATTTGCAGTAAGGGCATTAGATTGTTTTTTTGGAAACAAGTTTCTGTTTCATATGCATTTTCTTTGTGATCATTTGAATCTACTAGTACATGATACATGCTTAACAACACTCTGAATGAATCACCTATTGTATTTTTTAAAATGCATGCATATGTACTTGCTAAAATAATATGCATATTTTTCCTCTCCAGTGTGTCATGCTGCTACTGTTTCCATTTTCCTCCCTTCGAAAATAAACAAAAAATAATGAATGCATTTTAAGTCTTTGCTCCTTTATTGTATGCATGGCGTTGCGAATGGTAATCTTCTTTGTTTGTATTTGTTATAATTTGAGTCAAGAATTTTCGTTTTTATAACAATTTTTTTTGTGGACTTATCTATGTTTGTATGGTAGCTATGTCGTCCCATCATCTTGAATTACTGACTTAGGGTCGAATATTCGTATATTTAATAGTGACATTCTTTTATTTTAGCAGTTATATATTTTTATAATATATGTTTTTCATTTGTTTGTCTTTGATCATTCATCTATTTTTATTTAACATAGACAGTGGAGACTGTACAATTACGCTCTTAATGAAATTCAATATAACATCATACTGCCTGTCTAAAATTTTTGACGATGTTATAAGTTTTATGGTTTATCTTGCTTTTATTTCGAAACTGAGTTAGTTTCTACTCGCATGACGCAAGCATAGCTGTGGTTTCAATTAAGAAGATTAAATATTTTTTAAAGATTTATTTTCTATGACTGAAATAGTGTTTTACAAAATAACATGAGATATTTTAATTCTTTGAACCCAGTGTCTTAAAATTTATAACGAAAGTTAAGTTGAGCGTAATATTTAGCAGATTCTGAGCTTTTTTCTGGGCGCATTTTTGCTGGTGTGATTTACGTCCTGACGAGCAGCAAGAAAATTCTAGCAGCCCAACCCGAAACATTTTTAGTGNGGAGAGGAGAGTTAACGAGTTCGCTTTCCGCTAAATAAAGAGGAAAGGAAAATATTTGGGAGTTGGTTTTACTTTTCCAGTTTACCTCACAGGCCAGGAAACGCTTGGGAGGTTTTAAGGAAAATTCTATTGGACTGCGCACGTTTACAGCCAGATTTTTCCGCTTTCCCCGGCCAAGTCCTTAGTGGTAGCGGCACCGTTCTCGGATCGCATAAACTTTTAATTAATCCGCTGCTGAAAGTAAATTCAATTTTCAGCGACGATGAACCCTAAGATACGTCCCAATGGAGGAGTATGGGTGTCCCCGTTTTAAAGTTCGCCCTTCGCCGAAAAACGTGCTTTGTGGTTGGAGTGACGCGGAATATACTTCCCAAAATTTTCCATTTCCCCATTTCATCGACACTGTATATCGGCAAAAACCGGCGTTGTTCCCAATTAAAAATAATGAAGCATTCATCCATCCGCCGCTGCGAAAAGGGCATATTTTCCCTCCAATTCTGCGAATACTGTTTGCGTGGTTTTATTATTTCTTTTGTCTGAAGTGTAGAAGACAATTTATTTCAATGATTTAAGTTGCCCACGGCTTTTATTTTTGCGAAATTGGGACATGATCGTTTCCATCTCTTTTTGGAAGGTTATTGGCACTTTGTTAACATCCTCTCACTTTATTTATAATCCAGGTATTTGTATTTCAGGGAGTCAGAAAGCTCTATTTTGTAGGAACAATACACTGTAAAATAGGATCATGATACACGTAATGACAAACCAGTTATTGTAAATACTTCGAATGGAATAGGAACACAAAGCGTTGAGTATATATACATATTTATACAGAAAACAAACATTTTATTGACAAACACTGTCTCTTACACATTAAGTAAATGTTGTATCAAAATACTTGAATTTAACAAAATAGCTTTTGCCAACCTTTCAAGTCAAGTTTCAAGTAATTATTTCAGTAACATTTTAGTAATAAACATAGTCAAACGGACAAAGAACAAAAATTGTCATTGTTATTCATCTAAACGAACATTTCACAAGCACAAAATATTCAGTGAACTTAAAATTTTCATTTCGTTTAGATTTTGATTAAGTACTTAGATTTCTTACCGAAATCGAAAATAAGAGATTTAATTTTTCTTCATCGCTTCAGTATACCGGATTATTTAAAAAGGATGGCGTATGGATAAATCAACTTTGCTTTTGCACCATCCTTTTTTGAATAATCTTGTAATAAAATTTTTTGTCTCATAAATTTTTGTTGATGAGAAATTATTTTAAAATTGTAATTAATTTCTCATTCCGCATTTTAATGCAACGAAAATAAAATATTACGGCCATTTTAATTTGTGATATTTAAAACAAAGTTATTTGCAACACTGCAAATAAACAAATTAATAGCATGAGTTAAAGATATTTTAACATACTTTTCATGGAAACAAAATAGAGCATTTTTTCATTCACATATACACAGCCATTTGTGCTTATCACACATTTACCGATTAAATTTTCTTTTATTTGTCTGCTGCTTACTTGATGAAAGTTGATTAGTTATTATATAAGCCATGAATAGGTCGTCCTTTGTTTTTAAGTAAATTTTTCTCCACTAGTGATAATTGAGAAAAATAAATAGCTTGTNACCCCCCACATTTATTCTGTTCGTGTTGAATTAATTTCAAATATAGTGGAAGTAGCACAGCTACAAACGCCTAATTTCTTCACTTCACACCTGAAGTAATCACCAGCCTGACGACAGCAAAGGAATATAAACGCGCGCACCAGTTGCCCGTCCCACGACAGCCTGTGGGCTGGCAGCCTTGCAGCCAAATCAAGTTGTTTTTTTTATTTTATACACTTTAAAATACCAATAGGTATATTAGTAACACGCGTAGGCGCTTTCAAATTTCGCGTTTTCATTTGAATAGTGCTTGAATAAGGTCATGAGGCCCATGATGACGTAAATTTCGCATGTGGCGTGAGTGTACAAAAATGAGGAGAAATGTAGATCCTAAGCAGGGCATTCACAAGTGCTCAGTTAACCACGAACATCTTATCGAAAATAATTACTCATTTAGATTCGGAAAATTACGCGGTAATTAAAATTAAAATAGGTTTGTGTAAATTTATTTATAGTGACTAAAAAAAAAACGCGATGGTCCGCAACGGAGACGTGTGTTAATTAACACGGGAGGCTGAAGCGATTTTGTCCGGGGGGGGTGGGGTTGACCCCCGTAATCAGAACGAGCTGCTCCGAGGCAACGAGCTGCCTCCCCTCACCCGCGTGTCTTGCAACATTGCGTTGACCTCAGGAGCAATCGATCACGCCAGACCGCCGGTAATTAATATTGAGCGCATAATTAGGTATCGCCGGCAGGAGNCCCCCATCGCCCTTTCATTTCCGACTCCCTCAGCTCCACCTAAAGCAGAAGCGTTCTCCACAGTCGTATGAGCTACCCCCGGTGTGTAGTTCGCAGAGGTATAGGCTGTTCACGGTAAAATGAGCACTTTTGAAAGCCCTGCTTAATATATACTTGCACGCACGTTGTGTATTCCTCCTCCTTATGTAAAATTAACATTGTCATAGGCCTCATCGCTTTTTTTCATGCGTCGGGCAAGTGAAACACTGAAATTATTAGAAAAGTTAATATTTTACAAATATGATCATTTTAACACTTCGACGCATTAAAAAAAAGAAAGAAAGGGAAATAAATAATTGCAGTCATCGCAAATAGTAACCGAACACTTTTTATTCGACTTTAATATATGGAACTACGGTCCCTCCATTGTTACCAACTTTACTGGGCGTATGTCTCAGTGTGTCCCTTAAAATATATGCAGTTTTTGGGCAATGACATTTTTCTAAGGTTGATTTCAAAAGTGCTCACTTAATCGTGGACTGCTTTTAGTTACAGATAATATGGATGTTTCATGAGTTAATTTCAGTGCGAGGCTAAACTTGATAGTTCTGTATATGCTCCAGCCGCTGTCATTCGTTCATTGGCCGGTGCCTTGATGACGAGCTCTTTGTCCTGTGTAATACACTGAAAAACAAAATCATGTAATTTTACATTGAATGTAAGTGGTAGTAGTTTCTCCACTTACTTAAGAGGTGCTTTTACCTCTGAAACGTGCGTGTACGTTTAGAAAGATATCTGTGTTAAACATCATAGGTTATATGTTAGTAACAGTGTAGTTAAACGGAATGTTGTGGTAAATACACTGTACGGTACGTATCGTTATACGCTTTCTGTAAAAAAAAAAATTTAAAAAAACACGGTGTTGTTAATTGACGAGACATGTCGTTATTTTACGCATGCAATTGTTTAAAATAAAATTTTTGAAAACAGATTTCCACTAATTATAACGGACACTCTTTTCTCAACACTTGCACCGTTCCTTGTTTCATACATTCGAGACAAGAACCTACGGATATGAAAATACTTCCATCGGGTTTCGGACTCAACGATATTTTGATTACAGACAAAACAACTTAACCACCAGACTATAACGAACTTATTGTAAGAAACGGTCATAATTTTTAATAACTGTGGTCGACCGTTGCGTGATGTTTCCTGATTCCGTCAGTCGTTCGCAAAACAAGTTTTATTTCCTCGCCACGTTTGTTTCCACTGGATTGTGCAATCAATACAGAAGCAGGCCCCAGAAACATAACATGGCTGAGCTATGTAAGTCAAATTCCTTCCCGCAGTCTTTAAATAAAACACATTGAGTTTAGGGACCTATCCAAGTGCTGCAGTATAGATATTTAAATTCAAAGCGATTATGTCATTAAATCAATTTTACTTCCACATAAGTTGTGTTTTTACCATCTTTAATACAAAAGAGTACATTTATATTGCATATTTGCATTTTTCTGAAAAAGGCAAAACAACTTTAATTTACATCCTTACCGTACATGTAGTTTTACACAATTTTTTTTTTTTTTACAGAAATTCAATAATATAAATATTACCGAACGTATTCATGCGCAAATTTACATTTTTCTTTTCGCGATTTCATTTATTTTGTTGTTATAAATTTGCACATGTATGATCGTTGTATAATTGCATCTTGCAACCTGTCATTATGTTGCAGTATTATTACACGTAGTTAAGCATGTATAATTTAACAACTAGTACACATTCGTTTATTTCAACATAAATATGTAGTTATTTTCTGTTCTTAGATGCATGCAGTTGTGTAAAATTGCGCAACAAGTATTTTTTTTTTAATGTTATACGTACGAAAGTGTAAAATTACAATACAGTTGTTCATGTAAATTTACACTTTTTTTTCTGACAGTGTAGGTTGAATGTGATTCGCTAGGTCGCTTCCTACGAAGTGTAGTATTACTGGCTCACAGTCTGGCAGGGCGTGTCAGGAAATGAGTGGCCCAATAACCAAAGTAGCAAGGAAGTACACGTGTTTGAAGTGTATTCTGGCACCACTTGTACACGCTAAATTCCCGAGTCTCTAGTTAAAGATAACTCGGGATCAATTCNGGGGGGGGGGGGACCCGTCTCTGTCGATACAGTCGGTCTCCGTAGCTGAAGTTGATACGGCTTGCCGAAAGTTTAAAAGTACCTTCAACATTAACGTGATACTACAACAGACAGAGTAGGCACCATAATTGTTTCTGCATGGCTAAACAAATATCTAGTGACGGTTGCATCGACCCTGCATATTTAATTGGCTGTGTTTAAAACAAATACATCGCCGAAGCAAACAGTAATTTCCAGTGTATAGTCTGTTTGCGGTTTCTTCACATTTTTTAAAAATCAAACCTTTGAAAAATTACATTGTACATTACGTGTTTCGTTGTTTCCTAATTACGTTATGTATCACAAGCGTTTTATACTTGTGTCATCATTAAAAAGTAAAATTTTTTTGGTTAAATTTAAATTTTATTAAAATATTTTATCTATAAATTATAATGTATAAGTTATAGTTCTTATGAATCATAACAGTTAGAAACAGATGTGTTGGTAATGTGTATTAAGAAGTAGTTTTTATGTAAAATATCACACCGAGTGCGCACGAATGCGGCGCGTTGTCTCTTTGATGTAATAATTTTCTAAACTGGCATAAGCTTTGTTTACATGGGGTGGAGGAATACCCTGGTAGTAGAGCTTTAGTAAAGCTTTAAAAAAGTTGGAAGTATCCGTGAATGGAATGTAATGTGGTTGCCTGAGTTCAAATGATTCATTGTCGTGGGGCGTAGGGACAAAATACGGCAGCTTGACATATCGAACGTCAAGTAATTCAAAACTTTTAAGTCATGATAATTATTATTTTATAACGTGGTTTAGAGTTATCTAGGGTGAAAATGCTGCCATTCAGTTGTCTTGGGTATTACGGCCTCTAACCTTATACCTCAACGAATGCTGTACCGATGTAGTAAATACAGTAAATAAAAGTAAATCACATTGAAAGCTGCAACTGGTGAATCGCCACGAGAAAATAAAATGAAATCATATTGGTCCAGATTATTTCCGGTGAGAGTAAACCTTCATTTTAAATTTCACAGAAAATATTTTATTTAGTCGGAACGCTTAGTGGTAGGATGCTGCATAATTAGCGGGAAATGAAATATGCAACCGCTGCAAAAATTCTCGCTTTCATGAAATTCTTCCATAGAAATAACCTTTATTTTGGTGTCAGTTTCGAGGCCAGCAGACATGATGAATTTTTGAACGATGGATTATTAATGACCGGGTCCAAATTTACGAAACAGGTGTCCTTTTTTTATTACCCTCAACCTCACTGTTTTCGAGCTTATTGGTAAAGTNTAGAATTTAGAGTGCCTGGGAGATGGTCAGTGCTTTGATTGTGCTCCGTAGAACACAATACCTGCCCGTGAACATGTTCAAAACATTGTTTTGCAGTAAAATTTTGTAAACTAATAAACTGTACTTTAAGGTACTTTAAGTTTTTGTAACGTGTGTTCAATTAATGTACTTATAAATATAAAAGCTTGAAATTCCCTTACATGATATGCAGTTTTGTTACAAGGGTTTTTCCAAGAGATAGTTCATAAGCGCGCATTGTCAAGTTTAAGTCTCTTTCTCACAAATATTAAATATACAGTGCTTCGTTTGCTCAGTGACAATCGCGCAAACACTACGCAATAACTCCTTGTAAAGGGGCCGCAGTTCGTTGTTATGAATAGCTGACGAGATATGCAGAATTTATAACTCGCCTTTCTCGTAGAAGATCATTGGACGAATATTTTGAGCCGTACCACACACTCGTTTGATGTTTGTGATGGCTGCTAATCACATCTTAATGAAACAAATCAATATACATTTAGGTAGTAATTGCAGTTTATGATGGCGCCGAGTAGGCCTACAGGTAGCGGCAATGCAAATGAACTGTTAAGCCTCTGTCATACTGTCAAATTTTTGCCTTCAAATATATTTGACAGTAAATTTGAAGACGCAATACGGCCATCAAACAAATTTTATCATATAATCTTTAATGTGTTTGAAAATATATCACACTGCCAAAATTTTTATTGCAGTATCTAATCTAAATTTTTACTAAAAACGTTTTTTTTTCTAATTGAATTATTGCTTTTGTGTTTCCATGTAGTCCATTAACATGACGAAATGTAGCGAATGTTGCGATTTACATTCGCTTCTTTACTAAATTAAAATTTTATTTATCAGAGATGTTTCCTGTACAACGAAATCTATAATGCCTTTGAGTTCTCAATATTATGTGCAATATTCCCTTAAAATAGCATTCATGCTCAGACAGCTTCTACATAAATTTATTATCTTCATGGCCTATTTCATTTCCAGCAATTGTTCCTTATTTAAATGTTTTGTAACGTCCATTTTAGTCTTGCACTATTGTGATTGGCTGAGCCTGTAAAACATCAAAGAAATTTCAGAACAAGTCAAATTTTTACATGTTTGAAGGAAACTGAAGCCATCCCACTTTTCCGGACAAATATGGTGGCGTTTATGACGTTTCGATGACGTCACAACTGTCCAACTTTGAGCAAATTTATTGGAAGCCGTTTGACAGAAAAATCTGACTTTGTGACAGGGGCTTTAGGGCAGTGTAGCTGAGACAGTAGTCGGTGTCTCGACAGAAAAGTTAAATAGACAGAAGCAAAATAGCGTGACGGTTATTTTGGTGTGGCAGTAGCCGTTCGCTGATTGGCCACGCTAAACGTAGGGAACGGAACTTGTTTGTTGATTGGATACTGCGTGCTACGGAAGATTCCGTACTGTTCGAGCTTCTCTGTGTTAAGTCATTGTCCGCCATGTCGCTGGCCAGTGACGTTGTTTTCTTGGCGTGTGTGGCTGGAATTTGCACTACGTTCTACTGTTTCACTTCTGAATTTTAAGTACAGTCCATTCACGGTCACTTCAAACTTTTCTGAAACCCTGCTAAAGTTATACTTCCAGGATATTCCTCCGTCTCATGCAAACTAAGCCGAACCACGTCAGTAAAATAGCACCTCAGGGACGATGCACTGCATTCTTGCACACTCAGAATAATACTACTTCGCTTAAGAACTATTTCTCACTAGGCATTACCAACACACCTATTTCCTCCCTGTTGTAATTAATATTAATTTTAAATTTAATATTGTTATTTATAAATACAATGGACGTAAATGTTCAATTTATTAAAAAATAAATTACTTTTATGTTAACACCAGCATAAAACGCTTGAAATACACGATATATTCAGGAAACAGCCATATACGTCATACATGGAGGGATTTTTTTTTTCAAAGGTTTGATTCAAAAAGTGTACACTTTCACCACATTATCGACTATAAATAAGTAGCGTTGTGTTTTCAGTCACAAGTGATTAACAATAAAGTTTTCCTCCAGTGCTGCTTGCTACTGTCTAATCTAAATTTGCACACTGCAAACAATATTCTGATAAAAATCCTACACTGTAATGGAATTTTTTAATCTGTACATTGTGTGGGAAATTTCCCATACACCAGGTTGCGAAAATAGGAAAGATACCATAAAAATTTGGGAACTTCCCTAAGCATTTGTCTCTTTCCTGAGCAAATGTAGGAACGCTATCCATAAACGCTTCCTAAACATCTCAGTTTTCACAAGCGTTTTATACTGCTGTTAACATAAAAGTAGGGGAGAGTGGAGCAAAGTGAACTAGGCACTGCACTGTTCTGCGACCTGCTGATGATTGCCGGAACTGTCTTCTCCTTGACTTTGCCATTCGTGCTTTCTCACTATACGCATACACTTATGTAATACATTTCCGAATAATTTCTTACAGTGTATGTAAATCAGCATGCACCAATTACTACCCGAGATTCCAGTCGGTGACCTTCGTGGAATGAAGGTAACGCCTCGGTGACCTTGAACCAAGGATGTTGTCACGGCGAAATGATGTTCGGGAAAGAGACGTTACAATTAAAGGCGATCGCAATGACGGATATTGGCGCCGGTTCGTCACGAGCTACCAGCAGGTAGGGCTGGCTCGCTTTCTGGGGGAATATCCGTGTTGAATTTTCCCTCCCTTAGCGCTGGAGAACTGACGTTGAAATGCCCTGGAAAGCCTCTGTAATGCGCAATGTCTCCAGTTTCTGTTTTTCTTTTCTCTTCCCTATCCCTCCCAAGATCGTTGTTTTCATATTCGTCCCCTCCCGGCTTTTTCCTCTCACGTTCATTCGTTCTCGGCGTCGCGTTGCTCGCGACAATACTTGACCACCTTTATATTTTCTTGCATGTGTTTACTCCGGAGATAATGTCCCCCGCTATCTGGCTCACAACGACGCGGTTGCGAATGTCTATTTTATTCCTACGACATCTACTACCCGCAATTTCCCGCACTAATGGACTCTGAATTCAATGCTTTAAATCTGCTACGATACATTCTTTGGCATTACAAGAGTGGTGTTCGTGGTAATTTCACAGGTGGTACGGTGCTGTAACTAGGGACAGGAAAATCCCGCGGGTTCAGCTACATGTAAGCCGTATTGCACAGTCCTGTGCACTCTCAAGCATTAGCTCTTTATATGTTAGCTGCGGCCCCAGTGAGTGGACAGTTCTACCCCAGAACAGGTAGTGCGGTATTAGATTTGTTTTCCCCGTGAAGGTGTATTATTGACTCAAAGTCCTTATAAACTGTGACCCAGTATCAAACGTGACTTAGTGCACGTGTGTAGTGTCCTGCTTATCGTCATATTTATTTGCGAACATTTTTGGTCTCTTAACTATAACCTATAACACGAGAAACGAAAATTTTAAGAATTTTTTTTATAGATATTAAGGCTAGACTTTACAGTTTTTTTTTAATGATCCCAGCAGCTATTTTCTGTTGACTCTGCCCCTGTGATCACAATATCCTCCTTTGGTCTGAATTTCAAGTTAATTTTCGCATTGTATAGCTAAATGTTTACTAAAGACTGTTCACAGTAAAGTAAGCAATTTTGAAAACACTGCATAAGATCTACTTGCAAGCATATTTCGTATACATCCGACATTGACCTATGTAAAATTAACGTTGCAACGGGTCTGATTACATTATTCACACGTCGGTAAAGTAAAACTGTGATTTTATTACATAAGTATGTTACAGTTTTGCTAATTCTTACACGTATACACATTAAAAATACAGAAGATACCTGGGCAATGTCGAACAGCTGCGCTGGCGTTCTTGATACGCTGGACCGCGACGCCCGATCCAACGTAACAACGCAGTAAGTGGCGATAGTGATACACGTTACCACAATGTGAAACGCCTGTGACTCTGTTTTGATCCCAGGAATCACCTCCAGAAGTTTGTGACAATAGTTCAGATACATTCTGTATATGTAAACAAACAGACCGTCGTTGTTTGAACACGTGATTTTGACAGATCTTGAGTCATTATTTGGGACATGGGCGTAGTGTACCATGCGTGAAAGTGTTTTGTCACTGCATGAGATCTCATAAGCTGAATATCTTTTCGCTGTTATAGTGGCGAGAAATATGTGAAGATTCAACTTACCGCTAGTTCCTGTGTTCGAAAACAGACCCCCGTCCAACGATGGGGCGATTTATAATAAAACTGGGCGGTATGTATGCAGGTACGGTACTCGACACTACTTTGTTGCCGTTTTTGTTCTCCACAGTGATTATTGTTATCATCTTTTTCCAGTGTACAAATATAAATAGTGTAGTCACGTAAGACTGAAATCTGTGACGAAAAGCAGCGTTGTGAAACTGTGATACGAATACACTTAACTCGTTCAGGACTTGTCGCTTAGGAGGTAGATGTGTGTACTGCACTAAATACTGTAAGAAAATGCCACCCATAAACTTTATTTTCGTGCGGCTTAATTTCTTTTTGTATGAAGCAGCAGATAATGCTCGTGAGCAGGTACTGCAAACATTTTGGTCATGGCCATTCGTAAGAATTGTGCTGCGCTTAACCGCTGAGGTCTTTACAGTTAAGTAGTTCATACGCCACTCTTTGCTCTCTCCCGTTGTGAGCCAGTGCAAGCCAGCGTACTTGAAAATGAAATTTAAAAATAATACACTGTGTTGCAGATATTACTGTTTGTATTTGATTTCAATAGCGAATTTTCAGGCATAGTCTCTACGATTGAAAAACGCACGAAAGAAATATATTGCTTTGCGTTTCCAAACTGAGCATTTTTCCGAGGTCGAGTCAGCCTCATTTCCATGATTATTTAATTCTTCTAATTTGCAACAGAAGAAATAGCTCTTAGCATGTTTTTAAAACACCTATAATTAAATGCCCATCCAATTAGCAGTTTTTTAATTACGCTAGTGTAAACAAAGAAATTCTGCTATAAAATGTGTTAATGTTATTAAATTAAGCTTTGAAGAAACATTACTAATTTCTTATAAGAAAAAGACGTAGTGTGATAATGAAAGATAAATTTCTATCGTAGGAGTGACGCCGCGTCTTGGAATTTAGATGATACGAGATTATTTCCTGCGAATTGTAGTTCTTACTTCCTGTTAGCCGGTTTGTTTTTTAAATTCTTCTTTTTTTCTGTATGTTAGTATAGTGACCATTTTCAAATTATTGCGCAGTGCCATGTTTTTCCGCCAACATTTTTTTCTATGATGGGCTTAGATTATGTATCTTCAGTTCATATTTCACATTGTAAAATTGCGTGTACAGCTACGTAGAGGAGTTACTGGCAGTTCGGCGCAGGGCGTGTGCGGGCGTTGAGCGTCGCATGCGCTCCTGTTATTATTTATTCTTCGTTCTGGAGGTTTAGACAGTTTGTAACCGCGCTGTGTCTACCTCCTGCCCTGTCTTATCTCTAATCTCGCGCTGAGCTTAACCGCGGCTGCGATGTGGCCAGCCACGCGATGTAGAAGTGCGTGTTTTTCGGCAGTTTGTCGTCACGCGAAGCGTACAGGTGGCAGTCGGGTTGTCTACTTTGCAGGCGTCGCCCCGCCGTGCCTAAGAGAAGGGGCAGCGTGTTTATTCTGACTATTCGCGGTTTCTTCACACTTTTTGAATCTAAGCTTTGAAAAAAATCACACCATGTATGACGTATTTGATTATTTCCTAAATATTCCATGTATCACAAGCGTTTTATACTTCTGTTATTACAAATGCACTTCATTTTTAGTTAAATTAAACTTTTGAAAATATTTTATTTATAAATTTTATTATTTCATTTACAATTAACATGAATAAAAACAGTTATAAAACATGTGTGTTGGTAATATCAAGTAAGAAATAGTTCTGATGCAGAGTATTATTAAAGTGAGTGCCCACAAATGCGGCGAGTTGTCCCTTTGGTATGATTTTCTAGGCTCGGTTAAGCTTTGTATTCATGAGGCGGAGGAATATACTGGAAGTAGAACTTTAGCAGGGCTTCAGAAAAGTTGGAAGTTACCGTGAATTGAGTAATGATTAGATAACTTATCATTTCGCGTTTTAACCCTTTAGTTCGCACGTTAATTTGTGAGTCCAGGTGTTGTAGTCGCGTGATGTTGGCCTGATCTGTTCTTGTGTTTAGTCCTCGTCATTACAACCAGTAAACGATGTAATGCGTGCTCGATGGTATTGGCATTAACCACTCACGTCAAAGAGTTGTAAAAAATTCGACAAATAAAATTGGCCACAAGGAAGACTGGACACACTGATTCCATGCTGTGTCCAGTACCTGTCGTAAATATAATTAATGTGCGTGTCCACTCTCGTGGGCACAGTGACTGAACGTATCACAAAAGCACCAAGCTAGAGTCCTCAGTCCTGTACATACTCGAGCAGAAGTCACTTGTTTATTGGTTGTCGGCGAAGACTGAACTCATCCTCCTGTCTGACCCGTTCACACGGAATGAATCCACCAGAGTGCTGAATGTTTATTATTGGTTCTGAGGACGTGTCGGGGATATCACCATCCATGTGTCAGAGTTTAAAAGTATTCACATCGATGGAAAGGGCTAGTCAAGCACAAAGGTGTATATAACCTCTGCTAGCTTCATGGAACCCACGCCTACCTGCGGTACCGCTGTAAGACCCATGTTTGGGTCAGCAAGCGTGGGAAAAGCCCGGGCGTTCCGTAAGCCATACACAAGCAATCGTGATGGTTTTGGCCTGGTGGCAGACCGGTCGACTTCTTTACGGTCAGACTGTTGGGGCCCTAAGCCGGGATTCTGGAGTCAGGAATCCAACTGTATGGTAATGGACCATTTGAAGGTTGGGGCGTTCACAAGTGCCATAGAATAAGAAGGAACACGGGCTGAACTCTGTCGCCGCTAGAGGTTTCCTTCTGGTTGGCTGGAACGTCGTGGGTGCGAGTCCTGCCAACCCTTCTTGCTACGTCCTGGGCATCACAAGGCTCGCACCCAGGGGAGGGGGCGAAGGGGTCCTCAGGCATCCACGATATCAGATGATATAGGACTCGTGCTGGTAGTGGTTGAAAATTCGCGAAGATTGTGGATATTCTCTCTCCTATTTATAAGAATATGCCCAATTGGGCAGAACAGCAATGCCCAGTGGGGCATGTGACGTCATAAGAGAATTCAACAGACCTAGAGACTTATCCTCTAGAGAGGCTAGGAATTGCCAATATTTATTATATATATCTCGTGTGTGTGTGTGTGTGTGTGTGTGTGTGTGCGCGCGCGCGTATGCAGTATTCTACAGTATAATGTTTATAGTTTAATTTTTAGACGAATTGAATGTGCAAAGTCGCATACACGCGAATTTGTTCGTTAGAAGCAGGAAATATGGTACAATAAGCCATTAATATAAACATAGCTGTAGTTGTGTTTGGTTTAAGATCCAACATGTAGTATTCACGCGGATCACAGGGTGCTTTATTTATTCACACTTTGCAATATTTTGGGTCATTTCCAGTCAATAGCATTGCGCATCCAGTGCTGCATACAAGTAACACTAGTGCACTGAGGAAAGCCATGCATACATTTGTCAGTTATTTTCTATGTATGTGATTTTGTCTGTGACGCTATACTACATTCGGTAAGTGTTGGTTGAAAGTTGTCAAACGGAATGTGTTTTAAGTTATTGGGCAAAATAAAAGTTGATATATAAAATGTCGAGGGACGTCCTACAAAACAAATGTATTAAATACTGGTTCCTTTGGTGGAACTTCCGCTTCATCTACACTTCGGTGTACTGCAGTTATTCAGTTATTTTTCAGCAGGTTGTTTAAGGGTTTTGATCACCTATGAATTCATCATTTTGTATTTGTACATTACTTACGAGTACCATATTCTTGCATTAAAAAAATTCAGACGGAATATTTTTTACACAATGGCATGTCAAAGTCGTAATTTTAGTGTTTTTGAGATGTACAAGGGATAATAAACTAACTTTAATCGCCGAAATTAGATAATTCACATTGAATTAAGATACCATGTATTACTTTAAGGAATCTTTAAAATTACGCTATAATATGTTTTCGCAATTTTTGAAAACTTCTTAAAATAAGGTAATTTTTGCATTTTATTTGTAATAGTATGACGTATCAAATGAATTTTGCTAAGCGTACCTTAAAATTAATTAAGACACTACCTTTCAGTCGCCCTTGTTAAATTTCCTGTAAAGTATTTCCTTTAATTTATTTGTTTGTCCCAAAAACACTAAAATTGTGATTTTGACATGCCGTAATGTAAAAATTATGCGACATTAGAATTTTTTATCCGAGGAAAGAGCAAGTATAAGTATACGTTGAACGCTGTTTCATACGAGTGTAAAATAACAAATTTTTTGATGAACTGAACCCTGAACCCGTTTTTTATTGAACCATAGATTCACTCTCTTTTGGACGGCAGTGCAGTTTTGCCGTAAAATTATTTGCCGCCTTGTTAAGTTGTTACTTTAATGTGGCAGTGTATGTAATGTAAGATAGACTTATAAACATACCAGAAGGAAGCGGTGTTGTTGGTTTTGGTTTCCGTTACCTCATTTTTGTTGTCACTTGCTTTCATTCAAGATAATGGCTGAAAAATGTTGCTACGGTGCAAACCTTGTATGAGATAAAATTATGTAGCCCCCCTCCCCCCATTATGTTTAAGCCTGTCGTTAAAATATACCCGTGATGCCTGCTGAGTTCCAGCGAGAGTCCAACCTCATAGACTAAATATGAGGTAGACCGATCTCGCTGGCTACGCACTACCATACTCCGTGTCCCGACATTGAGCTGCTTTTCTGTTATCACGTCTAGCAAAAACGGCATGGATTGGATTTGAGGTTAGAACACTGATTAGTAAACAAGTTCTCTTAGATGAATTTATACTTCCTCTAACCTATTTGTATTGCAGTTTTATTAAATTCAAATGGCTGAAAGTATTTAAAAGTATTTTATTCCTTTAGAAGTGCTTGTCTTTTGAACATTGAGATGTACACAAACGCGTCCATCACTGTTGACCATGTGACTCTGGCGGTTTTGTTTCTTTGAGGTAGGTCGATGTTGGGTACATGCGCAGAAGATGAATAAGCGGTCTACCTCGTCTTTAGTTTATGGTCCAACACCGTAAAGCATATGCGGATGTAGTTATTCACAGATATCGGTAAGATTATTGAAGTAGTACATTTAAGTGTAATATAACAGCAATTTCGTGGTTCATAACACGATCTTGGCTTCACTGAGAAAATGCTGGAAATTATGTTTAATTCTTTACCATAGTGTTTATGTGAAAAAATATCGAGTTTTCAGCTATATTACGCCAACTACAACTGTTTTCTGCCGTGCGTTGTAAAATGTCGTTAATAGTGTAAAGCGAATTCTGATAAATGCATGTTTACTGCTCCGTGCTGTGAAATTTTATAACGTGTCGAGCTGGTTGAAATAAATTTAAAAAAGTGTTTTGCTACGTCATAAAATTTTACGATTCCAGCGGATTTCAATAAATGCAACAGTTGTATGCTGAGCGACGAGCTAGTTCCGCTATTTTCAGACACAGAGTAGATAAATACACAGAGGCGAAACGGCGGCGTGGAGGTTCCTTTGATTTGGGCGTACTCATTCTCTGATTGGCTTCGCGAGGCTCTGGGAACGTTCTTTGTATCTGATTCGCTACTGCGCGCTGCGAAATGTTCCCCTTTTGGCTGGGCTGCTGACTTGGTTTTCCGGCCCTGATTGGTAAGCGTTTTTCCGATGTGTTGCTGATCATCTACGCCATTTTACTGACGTGTGCGGCTGTTTCTCCTCTCTATACTACAGCACTCTGCGGCACAGGTTGTCTGCTTAGTGTGATAAAAATGCCCAGACAGCATATAAGCTTACGGCAAGCTTGTCCCATCAGGTGTGATTCAAGCTTAATTCGAGCCAGATTTTGTTTCACGATTTGCACTATGTCTATTCGCGGCTTCTTCACACGTTTTGAATCAAACCTTTGAAAAATCACCCCATGTATGACGTTTTATGTTGTTACCTAAATATGCCATGTATCACAAGCATTTTATACTTCTTATAACATAAAAATGCATTATTTTTTATTAAATTGAACTTTTACTTGTGCATTTTCCATGAATTATGATATTTCATTTACAATTAAAGTGAATAAAACAGAGATTATATATATATAGGTAATGGCTAGTAAGAAATAGTTATTGTACAAAATATTATTTAACTTGGCGTACACGAATGCGGTGCGCTTGTCCTTTGGTGTAATTTTATAAGCTTTTACCGCATTAGGCGAAGGAATATCCCGAAAGAAGTACTTAAGCAGGCCTTCAGAAAAGTTGGAAGTAACCGTGAATGAACTGTACTTTCTTATGGCAAGCTTGCAGAAGACTTGAACTGTAATTGTTGCTTGCCGACGCAAGCTTGCCTCCTCAAGTTTTATTTGTCAAGCTTACCACACTCTTGAATCGTGGAAAGTAGTTTGCTCGATTCAAGCTTGATTCGAACTTGATGACTTGGTCAGCAAGCTTGGTGCAAGCTTACATACAGACTTGAATCTTAAAGTTTAAATCAACTAGAGTAGGGTGGAGATATTTAGGCAGCTATTGACAAGGAGGCTTGAGAGCCGGTGATGATGAAGCGAGGTAGAATTGTATCAGCGCCGGACTGCAGGAGTGCGAGAAGCGAGAGATCCCCGAGAACACCCACCGACCACTGGCACGATTGCCACGTGCGAAAATCTGGAAGAGATCCCGCCGGGAATCTAACCCGGTTCGCCTT
>NQII01000076.1:1197830-1284051 GCA_002778355.1 Clitarchus hookeri | reverse complement strand
AAGGTGACGCGGTGAAGCGGCGTGGTGCCTGATTTGAAAGGAAATAAAACTGTGCGGTCGGGAGGGCGGACTGGCCTAGCACCCCTGCCGACGTGGTGTTCGCGAAGTGACGACGCGACGACGCGATGTGGCGGTGAGGGTGGGCGAGGTGGCCGCCTTGCCGTCGGCAGCGGCAGCGACGGACAAGCACAGTACCCGGCGGCGCTGGCCCGGAGATGTGCAGCAACTGCAGCGAGTGCTGCCACAACAGCCGCAGGTCGGACCGCAGCAAGAATCGCGACGACACCGACTCCGACGACCTGGAGAGCTGCTCAGGTAACCTTGCTTCTACTACAGGTTCATTCTGCTCACGTTACGGACAAAGCGAGCTACCTTATGGGAGAGTTTGGCCTTGGGAAAATTTTAAGCTAGAGAATAATAAAAGAGAAATATTGTACGCAGTTATTTTATATTTGATTTATGATCATTGCAATTATTTGGTTTTTTAACGTAGAAAATAGAGAAAATCTGGTACACATGCGACACTAGCGGTTACCTAGTTGCGAAACATTTTATTTGCCAAACTAAAAGCATTGAGCTTCCCAACCTAAGTAGAATAAACCTTACTTCTACTACATGTTGGGAAGGTCAGTGTTAAAAGTTTGACAAAGAGAACATTTTCGCCACTAGGTGAGCGCTAGTGTCACATGTGTACCATATTTTCTGTATTTTATACTTTAAAAAACACCATAATTGTAATGATCATAAATCAAATATAAAATAACTTCCTAGCGAAGTTGAATATTTCTCTTTTGCTACTCTCGTAGCTTAGAATTTTAATTAAAAGTTGCATTTTGGAACACTGCGCACCTAGCGGCGAAAATGTTCCCTATGCCAAACTCTCCCATAAGATATCTCGTTTTCTTCCTAACCTGAGTATAATTAACCTTAGCTCAGGTACATGCTGCACCACGCCCACCCTAGCATAAGCTAACGATGAGGCACACTGATTTTCGTCCCCTGCGCGTGACACCAACACTGTCACAACTGCCGACTTCACGTGTTTCAGAAATGGTATGTCGTTAGTTTACGTTTTAACTTCAAACCAGGGCTTCTACGGGAAAAAGTAACAATTTGCGTTGCTTAACTTTGCCTACCAACCTGCAGCCACGGTGTTGAAATGGAGAATCAATGATAAATTCCTTTTCGATACATCCATTAAAACAAGAAGTAATTTACGAGATATTTTTTAAAAAGTAATGCCACGTAAAATATAATATATATATATATATATATATATATATATATACATTTATTTGTAATTTTAAAAAATGTAAATTGTTATGTAAAATTTTAGAAAAAAAAATTTTTTAACATGAAAACTGACAATATTTCTTAACGTGCCAGTATTCTGTAAGCAATGTTATCTAGAATATTTTTTGTTTTAAACAGTTTTCTTTAAAATTTATGCATTGAGAAGGAATTTATTTAACATTGGTTTCCCATATAAACTCTCTGCCTACAGATTTAGTGGGCAGCGCCATTAATTATTTGTATATTCACTAAAACGTTTGCAGAATAAATGTACGAACATGCCATATCACTCATTTATTTAAATGGTTTGCCAACCATACCCGAAACAGTGTGGTTTTTGACAGTTCTGTAGGAATAAAGACAGTTAACAGTTTGGACACGGTTATTGTGCAGCTGGTGGTATGCGCATTCGAAAGTCAGCGTGCCTCATTGGTTATCCTCTGGAACAATCCATCGCTCGTGGCTGTGAAGACTGTGTTGCAGTTGGTACAACAGAAATATGAATATCCACAACATAATGAACTAACATTGCCACGACCTTGGAAAAGTTCTTGCCCTGTTCGAATTTCACTTCCAATTGGAGTAAGATTTTGAGTTGGTAAGCTAGTAACGTAAATAATTTTTCCAAAAATGTAGTTTTTGTTTTTAATTTGGTAACAAAAGTCATTCTTTTGCAATCACCTTCTCACGTACTTCAATTTTCCAGACAATTGAACGTATTTTTTCTTGGCCGGAAATGTACGTTTCGACAGAGAATTTGACTTGTGCATTACTAGAAGTAGATGATAACAGGCTACGTATAGATTCTCGTACAATGAGTTTAAATGTTTACTGATTTGCTCGGTGACTTTGCTTTAGCTATTGTGGCTATTGTTATGTGTGTCACAGTTGCAAGTGCTAGTCTGTAGAAGGTATTTGTCATCTGACTGTTATTGATATAGTTCTTGTTATTTCAACTGTCTTAACTTAGAAACTGCTCATTAATTCTAGAATTTCTGTGCGCTGGTCGGAGAATCTGTATGTGCACATTTCGCACGTCCTTCGTAAACAGAAACACTGAAATGGGACATTATGGTTTCACTTTATGTTTGACGAATAAATAAAACTGTAATAATTCCGAATTACTTACGTACGTGTACATCAACCATGGCTAATTCGACAACGTCCTTCACGACGATGAACCAGTGGAAATCCATATGGTTGCGAAATGCATGACGTTAACAGACAGTAATGTATCTTGGCAGTTTTTGGAATGTGATATTTCGGTAGATAGCAGCGCACGTTGCAACTTTCAGGGGCCATATTTATTGGCGTTCTTGTCTTCGTGACCCTAGGCGTGTGTAGTACTCGTTTGTGCAGGATTTAACTTACGGCCAACTTGGTTTCGAGATTTGTACTGACTTCAATCTCATTAGAAATTAGAATAGAGAATTTTCTTTCCCACGTTAGTGAGAAATGTTTAAAAGAAAGATTTTGAAGTGTGGCAGCTTACGGTTTGGGCTATCAATGTGTTTTCCTTCTGCCGCGCCATTGTAAATCGCGTATTTTACTGAATTTTTCAAGTTCGGTTAATTATTTTATATTATTTTTATGCAGACGGAATCTGCAGCGTAGTCGTTCCTTTACTATGTGTTTTAATTGTAACTGGTTCAAGGCGGAAATTACTCTTTCAAAATCGACATTTGTTCCAGACCTTTTTTTTTATATTCGCACGATAGAAAATATTAGTTACTAGTAACATATTTACTTTTAACGAAATTCAACTGTTTCGTTTTTTAGTTGACAAACATATGCTAATTCCATGTTAGTGTTAATTAATTTTTATTTTTGCATCTTGTGAAAGGATGCTTAGTCCGTAGTAAGTATAAGTGTGTAGGGTTTTTTAAAGGGTCCAGTTTACCTTGAACCAATTACAGTTGAGGAGTAACAATTACAACATAGAAATTAAAAATATATTGCGAAACTATTATAAAATCCACAACTTAAAAGACAAACATGTGTTTGGTTTGTATGTTTAGTTTAGTCTATTGTGCCCACGAAATTTATTTGTAGACGCATTTTTTGCGTAGATATTGAACAAGCCTGTGTTTATGAATCTTTTAGTTCATCCTATGCCATCCACATTGTTTGCAATATGCATATGTAAATAAGTGCAAAACAAAATGCATAATCTTTACACATAGTGTTTTCACTTTAAACCTTTATTACACACATATTGTCGACAGAATAGTAAGCATGAAATTACTCATTTCCCTACGTTATTTTTAATACATTTTTTTGAGTTAGAAAACGTGTCTTATGAATAACTGAAATTTGATGAGCAGCTTACTGACTGAATACGGTGGCAATTTTTGTTACAGTTTTAATTTTGTAAATGGAATGTAAAAAAAAAAATTTCTCTTGTTATGCTTATGAAATTGCTTGTTTATATAAAATAAATTAGGCATGTGATATTTGCTATGAACAAGAGTAAAGAGTAAATATGTTCACATGCTAGGGACAATATTTTAGAACTTTCGAAAATATTCTACTAGATTCATGTCCATATCAACAAGTATGTATACTGGATGATTCGAAACAGCACAAGTGGGGGCCCATAATAGAAGGAAAAAGATGAATTGGTGCCATCGGGACGTGGGACCGGAGCTCGGAGCTGTTTATTCTCTGTCATTCCGGTCGGCTGGAGGCCATCTTGTCCGCAATGTTGGATGTCGGTGGCTTTGACCATTACATTTAACATTGCAAAACTCAAAAAAAAAAAAATCCAAAAAATTTATAAACAATGTATTACAAAACTTATTAAAAATTATAAAAAACGTTTCATTAAAAATTAATATTAAATTTTTAATTAAAAAACTTACATTTCTGGAGGTCCTCCCTCAGCACCACGCCTAAGCATATGACTCAGTCCCACCACTGCCCCCCCCTTCCAATATATTTAATAGCCCAGATGCCGCACCGCTACCTATGTTTCTCATTTGTTAATTTCTCACCCCCACCAACGATTCACATTGGCTAATTACATTCATTCGACCAATTAATCGCGTTCGATCCATCCCGGCAACCCCATCAATGATTCTCAGTGGCTAATTACTCACCTTCGTTCGATCCCCTTCCAATATATATATAATTGATCCACCTATGATTCTCTTTGGATAATTACTCACATTCGCTTGACTCCCCTGCACCCACAAAAATTACTCACGTTCGTTCGACGCCCTCTCCCCCTCCCCGTCAGCATAACTCCTCTCGCCTTTGCACATTCTGTCGGGCGAATGCAGCCATATTGGTCATTTTCGTTTGTCATTAGTTTATATATTGCTATGGCTGCCATATTGTATTTCATATGTTTACTTTTACATCACCTAGGTAGTGCTAGTGTATTAATAATAGATTTCATCACCAGGCGAGCTGCCAATTTAGCCACCAGATGGCAGCCATATTTGTTTATGTTTTTGAAGTATAGGCTGTGCTGTCTGCGCCCTCCATATTGGATTCTATTTTAAGTATATAGGAGGTGTTAATTTCTCGATTTCACTGCCAGGCGAGGTATCAGTACCCGCTCATTCTGACTATTTAGCTGTGAATTGAGCTGTCGGCACTTATATTTAAAGACATAGGAAAATCAGTGATTTTTCATCCTATTTAAAATATTATTTTCAATCAGCGGTATAAATACATGCATAATTTATTAAATCGATAATTTTTCTGTATTAAAAACATTAATTAAAACTGATTAAAACATTTTTCGTTTTAATGCTAATTAAATTGCCTCTGAAATCGAGTATTTATTTTGTTTCCCCTCACCCAACCACTTTACAGCGACCAATTATTCACCCTCACTTAATCCCTTACCACTACCTCTCTTGTTTTCAGCATTTTCCGCCAGAGCGTGCTGGTGTGGGGAAATTATACAATGGGAACAATGTCAACCCTCAGCACAGTTTCTCGTCTGATGCCAGAGGTGACAGATAGCTCTCTCACCCCCCGTCTTTTAGCATTCTGACTGGTAGTTCAGATATTTAATTACATCAGGTCGCAGGATATCATCAAGCGTGCATGTAATACGCTTATATTTTCCCGCGAAATAACAAATCTTCTCAAATTTGGAGTATTGGTTAGGGCCAGCTAGTCTCTGAAATATGTAACCTAATAAAAATATAGTACTAGGACTATTTTTTTAAATTTATGTATTCACCGCCTATTTAATTTGCAAATGCGTTACCTCAGTTCCCGTGACCCTACTATAACACTTAGTTTGCATTCACCAAGTGTGTTCGAAGATACGAAAAGTATGAATGTTCGAAAATGCAGAGTTCAGGATGAGCATCCACCATCGTGCCAGCAACCATCACGCCCAAGAATCGTGGCAGGGTCGGGGTTGTTTAATTTCAACGGTTTTGTGGAGGCCCAAACTGCATTCCGCCACAATCTAAAGACCTATGACTCCATAACGAGAGTGGGTATTCGAAGCATATTTTGATATTTTTAACTCGAATGGGGGAAAACATAGCTGCTGGCTCTCCACATAAACACCCCACCAATAACATTTAATGTATGGCTTGAAGGCAGCAATGCAAAACTGACCACATTCAACGAAAGGAAGGTCTTAGAATTGAAAACCAAGATATCAAAAATACTGTAAAAGCCTCATTCTGGAAATATTCGTCACGAAAAAGCTTACAAAGAGCGTGTTTCGGGGTAAATATAACGAAAATACAATCGCCGTGTGCCCCTCCCCCTCTAAACAAAATGCTTCCAACCCTCAGCAAAACATTTCTTAAAATTCATGTTGGAAAAAATCATGTATCGTGTAAGGATGCGTTATGCAGCGTTCTATAAAGTAATCAATAATCATGTCTCATAAAACCCAAAAGCAGTGTTATAAACACTTCGCTACCCCCGCGGTATGCGGTATGCACAGTGAAGGATTCCATGCATCCCCCCCCCTCATCCTGGCATAGAAGCGATTCATTAAAAAACATTTGCTCCCAAGTTTAAAATCAGTACATTAGGAAATTTAGGCAGCGGGGAAAATTATCAATATGGTTACTCCACGTGCAACGATATTCCTAGCTGCCAGTGTCCGGATATAAAACTATTTATACATGTAAATAATGTACATATAGTAAGTTTTTCGGGGAAAAAATTATATACCATGAAAAGACGCTTACGTAAAGTATACCCACCACAATTACTAAATCATAAAAAATTGCTACCTTCGGCAAACAAAATTACTGAAGTTTCATACATCCGTGTCACTCGTTATATTATGAGATATATCTGATCCGTGGTAAAACACCCCCAACCACCCTCTCCAGAGTCCCACCATACTGCTACGTGACTTTAGCAGAATGAAAAGTGACATGCTAACATTTGTATGTATATGTGCGACCTCTAATCCAGCAGGTGTCAATAGTATTCACTCTTTAGAATTACGAGAAATAAAACATAGGTTTATTCCCGAGATGCTAGTCCACCATGCAAATTTATACCAAAATACTAACTCCAGCAAAGACACGCGCATACAGCTCTCATTCACCACCCTTAAACCTCCGCGAAATATATATGGAAATACTTGACAATTACGAAAAAAAAATAGAGCATATTGCAGCCAGTGCATTGTGTAGGCCATTAAATTTTAGAGTTATGTTAATCCTTTTCGAATGTAGAAAAATAATTCTATGTACAATTTTTTTTTGTAAATTATTTTTTACTCAATCTCCACTTTTGTTTTTTTTTTGCATAAAAAACCAAATGCGAAATATTTTATTAATTCCAGTGAAATCAAACATATTTTATGATGTTGTGAAACAAAGAAATAAGATAATGGTGGTTACATTTTCCACTTGCTCATACGTCAAAACACACACACATAGCCCGAAAAATCTGAATTGCAGGCGAGACTGATAATACGCATTAAAAAAACTATTAAGACAGAAGCATACTTAAATAATTGGTCACAATAATTACACAAGTAAACGAGAGACACGTGAAGTCGTTATCTGAGCTCGCGCACACGTCCAGCCGCGCTGCACCAGGTGTTGAATTAGACTTTGCTCTAGCGCACTGACTGCCGGGAGGAGGCTGGTCGCTCCAGCAGCTTGTTTTATTTCTCACACACGCCAACTTTATTTCATATGATAATAAACACAGATGATATATGCACGCACAAGTCAACACCAGGTGAGACTAATTCAGGGGGATCCGGGTTCGATACTCAACTCTTTCGACCTTTTTTTAAAAATCAGTCGAGTTGAATGCCGGGATCGTTTCTTAGCCGAGTCCTCACTTGTTCCCGTTTTCCCTAGTAACTCGCTCCGTCTCAAAAGGGCGTAAACTTTACTTTTTTATTAGAATTCTGTCTTTCATGTCAGCTATAACATGTAAGCTTACACTACTATTTTACGAGAATCAAGTAGACAGACACGAATAAAAAGTATTTACATCTGATAACTATAATAGGGAGGGGGTTGCACCTATTTCTCTCGCATACAATCAACATCGGGCATTCGAGTCAAACATGTGCAAATATCCTTCTCGTTATGGAGGCATAGGTGTTTAGACTGTGATGGAATGCAGTTTGAGCCTCCACGAAACCGTTGACATTAACCAACCGAGACCCTGCCACGATTCTTGGGCTTGATGGTTGCTGGCACGATGGTGGATGCTCATCCTGAACCCTTTGTTTTGTGAGAAGTAGACTCGTACGCTGCTGAGAAGGAGACTGTACACGACGGATCTTGGCATGTGAAGGTCCCACAACTACGCAGGTTTTTGCATGCCGCTGCAAGTTATCGCGCTTAGCAAATGCCATGCCACATTTTACACTCTTACGTCACTCGATCTACATTATTCGAACATTCATACTTTTCGTGTCTTCGAACACATCTGGTGAATGTCAACTTACAGTAGCGTCACGGGTACTGAGGTAAAGCCTTTGCAATTTCATTAATGGTAAATATATAAATTTAAAAAAATTGAAATTTTAGTGCCGTATTTTATGAGGTTACATATTCTTCCAGAGACTAGCTGGCCCTAACCAATACTCCAAATTTGAGAAGATTTGTTATTTCGCGGGAAAATATAAGCGTATTATATGCACGCTTGATGATATCCTGCGACCTGATGTAATTAAATATCTGAACTACCAGTCAGAATGCTAAAAGACGGGGGGTGAGAGAGCTATCTGTCACCTCTGGCATCAGACGAGAAACTGTGCTGAGGGTTGACATTGTTGCCATTGTATAATTTCCCCACACCAGCACGCTCTGGCGGACAATGCTTAAAACAAGAGAGGTAGTGGTAATGTTTTTAATTGGTTTTTATTAAAGTTTTTAATACAGAAAATAATTGATTTAATTATTTATACATGTATATATACCGATGATGGAAAAAATAATTTTAAAATGGGATGAAAAATTTCAGATTTTCCCATGTTTATACATATGAGTGTCGTCAGTTCACTTGGCTGCTAAATCGTCAGAATGAGCTGGTACCGACATCTTGCCTGACAGTGAAATCGAGAAATTAACGCCACGTATGTATTGATAATAGAATCCAATGTTGAGGACGCAGACAGCACCACCAATACTTTAAAAACATAAGCAATTATGGTTGCCACCTGGTGGCTAAATCAGCAGCTCACCTGGTGACGAAATCGGTTGTTAATCCACTAGCGCTACCTAGGCAATGTAAAAGTAAAAATATGGAATCTAAGATGGTGACCTTAGTAATGTATTAAAAAATGACAAACGAAAAATCTACCAATATGGCTATATTCGACAGAATGGGCAAATGCGGTGGGAGTTTTGGTGAGGGGTGAAGAGGGCGGTAAAACGAAATTGAGTAATTGGTGTGGGTCAAGCGAACGTGAGTAATTAGCCAATGAGAATCTGAGTTATAGCAATTAAATATAGGCTCTTGGAAGGGGATCGAACAGAGATGTGTAATTGACCTATGAAAATCATGGGTGGTGTTGCGGGGTTGAAGCGAACGCAACTAATCGGTTGAATGAATGTGAGTAATTAGCCAACGGGAATCGTTGGTGAAGGTTAGTAATTGGCCAATGAGAAACATAGGTAGGGGTGTGGCATTTGGGCAATTAAATTTATTCGAAGGGGGGAGTGGTGGGTGTAAGTCGTCTGTTGTCTAGGGGCTGGAAAGGGGGGGGGGAGAGAGACCTCCGGGAATGGAAATTTTTTAAAATAAATGTTTTGATAATCAAATTTTAATAAAACTTTTTTTATGATTTTGTATTCACTTTATGGGATTTATTTTGGGGTTTTCAAGGCCAAATGTCATCGCGTGGTAAAGGTCAAAGGTCAATGTCACCTATTTCCATAATGGCGGACAAGATGGCTGCCGCCCGTCTGGAATAACAGAGCATGAACAGTTCCGAGCTCCGGTCCCATGTCCCAATGGCGCCAACTCATATTTGTCCTACTACCCATGTCCGGAAAAGCATAATTTTGGCGTTGTGGGGTGTCTAAGTTTGACCACGCTTCGAATATGGTGATGGGTGTATGTTTCACATTGTGTCATGGAATCACCACCAACCCAATAAGATCATCAATTCGTGCAGTAAATCACAAAAGAGTTTGAATTGTCGTTCTCCTACTTGATTACAGAGCCTACATCAACGGTTGAGAGATTGACGCACACGTGGATGATCGCACAGTAGTTTAACCGCTGCGGGGATTAATAAGGTTCTCCTCTGATGGTACAGGAGTCTCATACATCATATAATCCATAGTACCCCAAAGAAATGAGTCTAGCTCTAGAGGTGTCAGGTCTGGTGACTGTGATGGTCATAAACAGGCTCCAAGGCACCCATAACAAGCATTTCCGGACATGGGTCCCCTCTTGAAAAAATATCTTTTTGCCGTCCCGCACAACATACTAAGCGTTGTCGGGTTTTTTTTCTAATAACTTGGTATGCAATTTTACATTTAAAATATTGATTTTGTGTGGGTGTGTATGTGTGTATGTTTTGGAAGTGATATATGGATTTTCTTGACTGACTACCATGTAACGAAGGTGAGTGTCAGTACTTTTTATGATGGAGCCAGAGGCGTCTATGTTTTGTCGTCTCCATCAGAGGTAAATATTCAAATTCCGAAACTCCTGTGGAATATTCCTAATGCGTATTTCACTTCATCGGCGAATAATATCTTCAGCCTCAGCCTAACATTCGTATTTACAAGCATGTTTTGCGACCTCTCCTAAAC
Organism: Clitarchus hookeri; assembly: GCA_002778355.1. Classification (NCBI taxonomy): domain Eukaryota; kingdom Metazoa; phylum Arthropoda; class Insecta; order Phasmatodea; family Phasmatidae; genus Clitarchus; species Clitarchus hookeri. Next base: position 1,273,528 of record NQII01000076.1, on the reverse strand, counting down.
AGGGCTATACGACGATACGACCAAATATGGTAACAGAAGCGAAGCGAAGTGGCCGTTAGATAATTTGAGTACTCTTGAAGAGGATACTTCTGTAGCTGCCTGCGTTATGCCGTAGCCAGGGTGTTGCGTGTTGACTCCTTCGAATGAGTGGGTGTAGAAATTTGAAGCGCGTTTGTTTTTGTGCAGTGTGTATAAACGCACATATGCTTATATACACACGTACTTTTAAGTAAAATTAGACTTGTCATGGTTCTCGGTTCTTTTCAAACAGTCGCATCACTAGGGAGAATTATACTTGTAATTGCGTTCGACCCATATTGTAGTGCGTATTTGCACGAGCGACCCGGAAATACGACGCTTACGCTACTTCAGTTTCGCCACTGAGTAAAGAGCTTGTGGTTCTCAGACACTGTGCAGAAAGTTGGGGTTGAGTACGGCGCAGATAAAACTTCCTTTAAGTGTGTGGGCGCGTTGGGGGCGGTTAAATTCTCTCTATCCAGGGGCGTGTATAGGAGGGGCTAGGAAGGCTGCAGCAACCTCCGTTTCCTTCCCAAAATATCGGGGTGTGGCTGTGCCAGGGACACGGCCATGTGTTTTACGTGGACATGTCTCCGTTACCAGAGGTAATATTTTCTTCGGAATATGGGAATGTAATGCAAGTAACGACATGGATATTTGACTTTTATGGCTGAAATCGACCGATCTAGACGAGTTATTTCATTTGGCATCAAAAAATCTGCCTGACAGCACATCGGAGTCACGAGATATGCTGTAAGGAAATTTTCGCCCACGCCCAAAATAGCTGCCAGTCGCAGCGGGCCCCCACCAGTGCCTCGCGCATGCCCGGCGCCAACTCAAGTTGATGCTCGAATCGTATTCGTACACCCGATCTGACGAGACCACATTTATTTCATTCGCGTTGTTAGTCAAAAAGTTATAGTGTCGGAATGGATCACCCTTCAAACGTTACATCGTTCCTATGTGTCGGTCTGATTTTATCTCATTCGGACCCAGTAGACACAATTTGTGTACACACGACACGTGAAGGTTTATCTTGACGAGTGTTGCACCCTGCGAGGCTCATTGCCCAAATGTCTTACCTGTGAGTTACTCATTCGTAAACCTCTCTACTGTTCTAGGTTGCTAATAACTCATGTAACAATAGGCTTTTCACGGCAAAGTGAGCACTTTTGAGGTCCTAGTTACTTTTTCCTCTCAGCCATTTTTTTTTTTTATCCTTTAACTACCTTTATAAATAAATATTGTCTCTAAGTAATAAACACAGTGCGTATATTCCACCGCACTCGGGAGTTAATGTCTAAGGCTAAAATAAAATATATTTATTGACTATTATTCCAAATGAGAGGGCTTTCAAAAAGTGCTCACTTTACCGTGAATAGCCTGTCTAAGCCGAGCGCTCAGCTACACCTCACTGGCTGTGACAATGAAACTGCTGTACACGGTACTTGTCTAACGTTTTCCAATTTTTTACATTTTTAACTATACATTAACGTTGGTCTGGAACTGTTAAAGAAGTATTCACGTAAAAACAAAAAGTAATTTATAGGTACGTCTTTGACCTCATTTTACACGTCACAGTTTGCCCGCCTCTCATTGAAGGCAGGCTCCCCCGCCGGCTTGCGAGAACACAGCAGGCTTGTTGCAGTATTGTTGATAGCCCGTTCTCTCCAGTTTCGCCGGCCTGTGTTTGCCTCAGTTGTTCGCGCGGCGAATTATCGGGCCTGGCCGCGCGCTCTCTCAACAGCGTGTTGCCCCTCCGCACTCTCTCGGCAGGGGCGGAGCGGAAAATCGATAGGTCGAGCTGGCGAGAGGCGGCACGCAGCGAGGCGTCGTGCGTGCGTGCGCGCGCGCGTGCGTGCGAAGCCCGGGCTATTTCTGGCGCACGCCGTGCTTCGTGCGAGCGTAACGCGGAAACCGCTCCCTTGCCGCATGCGTGCGTGATCTCGGCAGACCTGAGGGGGCAGGTGGGAGGGTTGAGCAGGAATAACTGCCAAGCATTTGTGGCCCCAAGTATTCCTTATATTTGAATCGGACTTTTATAGTCTGTCCTACGAACGACTGCGATTTTTTGAAAGTTATTAAGGCTTGCTGCCACCTACCTGGAGTTTTTTTCCGCATTTGAGGCCGTGAAGCGTATTAGCGATAAGGGCGAGACTGCCTCGCACATCAAGTACGCCATCGCCACTAAGCGCAAGTCTCTTAACTGACGTGCGGCGTTCTCGTCGCACTGCGTGTACCTATGCAACTTTCAGCGGTGACCCTATTATTTGATTGGTAGAAAGTCTGCAGGAAGATTCAATGCACGGCCCTTGAGTAGTTTTGTACGTATCTGACGAGTATATTTTGAGGTAGCCCTACAACGCCTTGAAAAAATTTGCTTGTAGCTATTTTAGAGTGCTCAAAAATGGTGTTTCTAATGTGCGTTGCGACATGGAAGCAATGGACAGCCCTCATCTGAAGTATGTGTTCTTTTCGTATATCAGCACATTGGACGCATGTTTAATAGTTTCGCAGAAAACGTGGATTACTAACACTCTGTATCGCAGTTCAAGCGCCGCGCCGGGTAGACGGGAGCCCTAAAGAAGTCTTGTGTATAGTCTGTTTGCGGTTTATTCACATGTTTTGAATCAAATATTTAAAATATCACCCCTTGTATTATGTGTTTGGTTGATTTCTTAATATGTTCTATATCACATGCGTTTTATACTTTTTTTTAACATAAAAGTTACTTTTTTTTGTTAAATTAAGTTTTTTATTTATATTTTATCAATAATTTATATTTTATTTATTATCAATATGAACGAAACCGTGAGAAAATAGGTGTGTTGGTAATGCCTTGTAAGAAATAGTCCGTACGCAAAATATTATTGCACTGAGTGCGCATGAATGCGATGCGCTGTCCCTTTGGTGTGATGTTCCAGACTCGGTTAACCTTTGTTTGGACGAGGCGGAGGAATGTCCTGGCAGTAGAACGCTAGCAGGGCTACAGAAAAGTCTGTAGTAACCGTGAATGGATTACAGTATACAGTTATATCCATATCAAAATATGTTCTGTTGATGTACTGGTCAGGTTGGCATTCAGCTGACTGTGCTTGTGTAAACATCATCATCTCTGGCGGGGGGATACACAGCTGTATCCATGGAGACCGCTGTAAACAGAACTGCCTTCACAATTGTCTGTCAAAAACTTGCAAACTATAGCAGCGCCACTCGCTGTTTCCAAGCAGTACCAGTGCCGATTTTCGCTTTTTGCACTTGGAACCTCTGTCTAGTGCTGTTCATTCTAATGCCAAATTAACCCTTCCATGCATAGCATACATGTGCTCTACAATCAGATCGTTCGTCCATTGTTAGGGACTCGAAAACTTAGGTCGTTGGTCACCAAAAATCTTATCATTTTACCTATATTCATACGGAATAGCGTTAAACTTATAGACATAACGTGTAAGCTTTCTCTCCTCGGCTAAAAAAAATTTTGATCACAAATTTTTTGCAACATGGCATGTCGAAATCGCAGTTTCACGGTTTTGGGGGAATACAAATAAAATGAACGAAAACATTCACAAAAAATTTAACAAGGGTGACAGTAAGGAATGTCATGTCTTCATTCATTTTAAGGTTTGCTTAGAAAAAATTATTGTACTAAAAAAATTATAGACCGCTACAAATAAAATATATGCCAACATGCCGTCAAATTTTTTTTGAAAATTTCGAAAACAATTCATTGCATGATTTTAAATAATTATCAAACTAACTCATGGTATCATATTTCAATGTTAATTGTGTAATTTCAGTTAGTGAGTTCGTTTTTATTATATGTACGTCCTCAAAAACACTAAAATGGTGATTTTGACATGCCACTGTGCAGAAAATTTGCCGTCAAAAATAGTACTTGGAAGTAATGTCTACGAGTTGAACAATATTTCGTGCAACTATAAAATAATGCATACTCAGATGAAATGTGACTAAAAATATGAGTAAACCAAAAATTATAATATTTTATTTATAGTTCATATTAACAAAAGTAGAGAGAAAATATGTTTACTGGTAATGCCTAGTACGAAATAGTTCTCGTGCAAAATGTTATTAAACTGAGTGCGCACAAATACGATACAATGTCCCTTTGCTGCAATTTTTTAGACTTAGCTTTGTATGAGGCGGAGGAATATACTGGAAGTAGAATACTAGCAAGGCTTCAGAAGAGTTAGAAGTAAACATGGACGGATTATAATTATAATGATCAGATCCATGACGACTTTAACTGTACAGATCTCACGAGGATACGAAATCGCCTGAAAAGTGGTCCTGCGCGTTCAAGGTCAAGAAATGGGGGAACGATACGGGCGACACTTATACGCACCCGTAGCGCCTAATCGCTCCTACGCGCAAGGCATGCAATGTCCCCATCGTGATGCTGTACTGTGCAGATTAGATCTGTAACAGCGGGACTTGACTACACGATATGAAAGAACACATTAAACTACACCTGTACAGTCGTACTTTTCTCTTACCGCTTCGTCTACTGCATAGTCTAGCTTTACAAATGCGATATTAAACCATTTTTACAAATTGGTTTTCTCCATGAATACACTTAACATGATAAAAGTAAACATATAAGATCCTAGATAATTGTTTATTTACTTTTTCTGGCAAAAATTCGTATTTACATAACATTTATTTACCGAGATAAGCGTATTCGCACAAACAACGATTTCACAGAAAATTTTAAGTGCATGGCTCTCTTAAACATGGCTTTCAGATATTCTGAGTTATCCGCGAACGGCTTATATGCTATTATGGAAAAAAATATTTATTCCTTTCATTGGTCACTATACGAAAATATTTCCTAATGAGTTGCCAATATAAACGTAAGCGTCTGTACCCCAGGTTGTTTTTATGTCAAAACCTTTCGAGTTATAGGCAAGAACTTCTTAAAATATACTGAATTTTTTTTTTTGCTGTGAACACAACATTTTTGTAGCTACCACAAAATAAATTTTTAGTGGCCACAAAATGTCTAGTGGTGATCCAGAAACATTTGTTACTACTACCCACTCGAACTGGGGTCGTCATTTCGAGCCATGTAGGAATTGCTACCGTATCTACAAATTTGTGAGGTGGCGCCACCCCTGTGTGTTATATCCTACGTGTGGGTGTAAAAAAAGAGCACCTTCCCAGAGGGCAGGGCCGGGAGCGAAAGGGAGTCTTGTGGAACCATATCTATCCCAGGATTTTCCTTTCCACCCCTCTACTATCTACACGCTCTCCCTTATCCTTGGTACCGCAATCGTGTTTATGTTGGCCCGGAGGGATGTTTGAACCTTGTCCGCCAACGTCAAATACCCCCTCCCCCCGTACCCCCTGCAGCATCCACTTCTGTACAAACATTCTGTGTGATCCGACTGTAGGCACGGCGGCCACAGCAGAGCTACTGTTCCGGATTATTCCTACTACTAGCGCTCGGCCACGTATAGTCTGATTCACATAATTTTTCATCATAATAATTAAATTTTATCCATTTCATAAACCAGGCCGACACAGACTAATACCAGCAAAACTCTAGACGCTACTACATACGTACAGAAACAAACATATCATTCTGTAAATAAAACATGTTCAAATTTTTAATATAAGGTATGAAGATAAAGAATCACACTCGCTGTTATTTGTGTTCTTCTCATTTTGAGAAGATATGGCGCGATTTATAATAAAAATAATAACAATTTTACGTCTTCATATACTTACATCCTAAACCTGAAACGACTCAAAATGGCTCCGAACCAGTGGAACAAGTGAAACATTTTTCATTGAAGTTGATTTGCAACTTACTTTCCACTTCGGTGGTTGAATTTAACTGGTATGCTCCTTTCATTCGTAACAGTACGTCGCTAGTGTTCTAGTGATTAATGCCAGTGATTTACGTTTAATTTCATTGAATAATTTTTTTTATTATTTTCAGTAGAAGTAAATACACGGACGTAGATGTACCAATGAATCAATACATAAACACAATATCCCAGCCCTCAAATATGGCACTTCAGTGTAGAGTTTGGTTGAAAACAGGAGTCGGTGAAGAATACTGAATTAAATACCAGCTGAAACTAACTTAGGCAAGGAAAATTCAGCAACAAAATACCTCACTATGGATTTCCTGAACAAAATTTAGGCAGTAGAGGTACAGACGTTGATGATAAATCACAATTAAGTTTGTTAGAAAAGAACATCAAGACAGGAAGTATACCTGCATTTACCAGACAGAATGCTTAAGAATACAGAAAAGAAATGCCCTCTTATACTGCAAACTCTTGCCGCACACGTTAGAAAAATGGCGTCACTGACCAACAGCATGTCGGAAATGTCATTCTTCAATAAGCGCCTTTTTAAATGCATATTGCCATGTAAGTAACAAACACAGTGTGTATATTCCACCGCTCTCGGATGTTAACGTCCAAGGCTAAAATAAAATGTTCTTATTGACTATTATTCCGAATGAGAGGGTTTTCAAAAGTGCTCACTTTACCGTGGATGGCCTATAGCAGGCAATTAACACATATATTAAGCTTTTGTGTCCATAGTCTAGCCTACAGGTAATTGAATTCGACAAGTGTCCCGGTCTTCCTGCTGATGCGTAACATAGTAAAACTTAATGAACTTGTTATTAAATAAATTTTTGAAAATTAGTTGTCAAAGATTTTCTTGTAAGCTGAAATATTGTATGTTTACAACACATTATTTTAGAAAACATTCCAAAATGTTTATGTATCGCAATGTTTATAATAAACTTGAAGTCTACAACACTTACTTGTTAACATTCAACATTAGTTTTACACGTTCCGCAGAAAGGTTTCGTGACTCTGATTTATTTGTTGTGTTACAAAAATAATTTTGTGTCTAATTTCCAAGAATTCGTTGTAAAGATTCAAGAAAAGTGCTGTAGACTTCAAATTGAGGTACAAAAACAATTTCTTATGTTTTCTTGAACACCGTGTTTTAAAGATACAATACTCCAGCTGTAGATTTACAAGAAAATCTTAGCCAACAATTTTTCAAAGAAATATTGTAAGAAGTGCAGAACATTTTCGCTTTATGCTTGGTAAGGCAGGAGGTACGAGCTCTAACCGCAGGGCCCGAGCACCCCCAAGACTGTATTACGTCTCGTAGCAGTCACGGAATCTGTATGGGATCCCCTGAAGTCACCCCTCTCCCTTACCAGTGGCTACGCAATTCCCTCCTTGCCTCTTATTGGCAGGGCAGGGGGATCGAAAATATCTTGGTGAGTAAATCGGAAAATCCCGCGGTGGGAACGAAAACATGTTTCCCTCCAGGGCCAAGAGTATCGGGATGGAGTCTGATGCTGAAGTTGGAAGTTCTGTCTTCTTAGGGTGTATTTTACATTGCGGGGGTTGAATGGGGCAGGGGGAGCCCTACCTTCCCTCCTACCTTCCTACTGCATACACGTCTGCCAGTAGCTGTCGTCACCGTCTTCATGTCATGTGCCCTGTCGCTCCAGCCACGGAATGTATAAATGGAATCGCGACTGTTTAAAATGGTTCAACGCACTTACAACGGGCCACTAGATAACCTACAATTCACTGTCATCGCTGTTAAACATTTCTCTAATTTAGAGGTTCCTTCTACGTTAATGTGTCGTCACTATACAGAACAAAAAATTGCAAGAGCGAAATACAGAACCAGTCCACGTAAATAACAATTTCGGAATTTTCTCCGTTGACTGTGAACGTTGTCGAGCCAACACGATCATTTCTTTGCCGCTACAGAATCATAAAATTATTGTTTGTGTGACAATTAGGGCATTCACTCGACTTAATGAATATAAGTCAAAATTATAAAATTTATTATGCCTATATATTATCTCTAATACACGGCAATACTAAAATTTGTATTCATAAGCCACGTGTAACAGACAGCAGCACTTCAAAACCGGCAACAAAACGAATAACTGGAGATTTTTCTACTGTCTGACCAAATATATTTTTTTCGGGGACAAAAAAAATAAAAAAATTTTGCATCGACTGTTTACGGTCAATAAAATTTAATGACGAAAATAAAAGTATGTTTAAACCACTGCTTTAATTAAACGCAAGTAATAAAAAAATTAATCAGCAAAATGATTGATAGTTAAGTACATCAACGAAAGTTTCCATTAAGCTATACAAATATTTCTATACGTTTACGGAATTATTGTCATCGTCATAAAAGAAGCGTTCATTAAATTTACAGGAAAATTCTATTTACGTTTTCTGTCGGTACTATACTTAATTTCCTTTCTTTTTTTTTTTGCAGTGTAGCTTTAATACTTTTGGAAGGTAGCAGAACAAAAAGGGAATGGTAAGCAAATTGGCGGACCTAATCAGATACGTCGACTGCTTACTGTTATACGGCACGCAACCAATCAGTAATTTATAAAACACGTACATCAAAGGCACCGGCTGTCGTCGCTTTTTTACATTTGTCTGTGCTGCGATGACTCTCTTCGCTCCTGCTTCATCGTTTCGTTGTGTGTATTTTTCTCTCCCGATTTAATCGCGATGTCTTCTAAACGAGTTTTTTTAATCAGATGATCTATCATCAAAAGTGCTAAATGGACAGCAAAGCAAGGGTAGATTATTAATATGGCTTTGGATGGTGAAGTCTGTTCTGCGTTTTTATTTATTTTTACCAAAGTATACCGTTTGTCTACTCGCAGCTCAGTTCCTGTAATTTCCTCAGCAAAATATAAAAATAATTACAATACAACTATGCATGGATAATGAGTCTCATTTGTAGGTTATGTTTGATAGAACTCATGCAATTCTTTCTGAATGACATCAGTTATAATACAAACCTAAACTTTTGGGAGGGGAAATCCCCCCCTCTCTAAAAACCCCGCAACCTCTTGTTACTTTAACAGCAGCAAGGTTCATATGAGATGAAAGTTATAAAGAGAACTGCCGTGATCACATCAAGGCTGTAGTTGCTTTAGTTTTTGTTGTCTCGAATGAGGTTGGGGAAATGTTGGCAGCAGTGCGAGTTGTATCTATCGTGTGGTTACTGACGTTTCGTCGTGGCGAGGGGCGACTTCCTAGCTTCCGGGCAACAATACCTGAGTGCTTCCGGTAGACAGTCTGTGGCCAGGTACGCTCTGCTCCAAACAAAAGAGGGTCTGCAGTTCCGTGTTAAGAGTGCGCCGGAAATACATAAGTTATTAAACTTGTTAACTGAAGTCTACAGATCTGTGTAAGTCACAATACAATAAAACTTAAGAAACTGCAATCCTAGAGTATAGTTTCTGCTAAGTTTGTGACCAAACATTTTACCGTTATCAATGCATTATTTTGGTATGACATCTGGCGTCGTAAAGAAATATATAAATATATAGCGTAACAAACAGCTTGACAAAACATTTGCCCACCGAGTTCGTACAAATTGTTACCTGGGATTGCCCTGTCTTGTATTTCCTATATCGCCTGCAATAAAACTATAAATTATAATTGTCACATTTAAAATTAACGTATGACCAACGCCGTCATAACTACAAAGTTATTTTGCGTTAACCAAAACCTTTCAAAGCGGCAACACCCCCCACACCATTTTTTTTTTTTTACCTCTCTCTCAGGTTGGTTGGAAACTACACGTCTGTCTTTTGTGTATGTCCCTCGTGATTGTGCGTAGCATTTCATAAATCTCGTTCTCGTATATGCAACCGATTCAAGTAATTAGACCTGAAATTAGACTAGATTATTGAATTTCAACTCGTGCTTTAAATAGTAACAATAACTGATACCATTCCCGCAGGATGTTCTCGAGCCTGCAAATGCAATAATAAATGGATGCAGGTTTATTTATTACATGTTTACAGCTGCTGATGTAGATCATGATGGAACTAAACCTCCCCCTGGAAGGTTTGGTTAGTATAGGTGCTATATTAAAATAATACTGTAGTTCATCCTACGTTAATTTATTTAAAAATATAACATATATGCAGAACTTACTTGTGTAAAATATACTGTGTAGTCCAATAATATCTTGGTTTGTTGTTCAGCTGTTATTAACACAAGTTTAATCACGGCAGCTCTGATAAAAAAAAGTTTGGGTGCTGGGGGCGTTGAAAACATGAAGGTGTATTATTGTAAATTACCATAATCCTAGATACTCGTGGGCGATATTCCCGCAGTTTTAATGTAATGGAAATAGACTTTCGTGTTTTTTTTTTCGGCCAGTGCGTTGATTAAGAACGGCTCTGGAAGCCTATTACCCACCTAACACCATTCCACGGCGTTGCGTCGGAGGCTGCTGTCGCTTGCATTAACGCCCCGCGTGCGGGAAGTTTGGAATCTCGGAGGGTCACAGGAGAGGGGCTGCAGGTCAAATTCTGTTGGTTTTCGCCCGCTTGTAAAGCTTTCCCGAGTGGGTGGGCGGTTTTGGTGTCGAGGAGACCCCGAGCCAATTTACCCTACGTCTCGCCAGAAACCTTCTCCCCTTCAACGATCTCGGCTCTTCTCCACGAAACTACAGTCCCGCTGCCGTTTCGCCAAACCCCCTTTTGTATTATCTTTTATATATTTCCTTCACCGCCTTCCTTTCTTTTATTTTTATTGTAAACCATTCACTTCTCGCCACCTCGCCGCCCTCGCTATTTTGTCTGGTGCAATTTTCCTCCAGCTTTGGTAAGCTTTTTGTCTCCCTTCTCGCCCCACTCTGATATGGGATCACCTATATTTTATTTTCTTATTCCTTTTTATCTTTACTGCCGACGTCACGACTCCAGCCGGAAAGGCAAATTAAGGGTGCCCTTCCTCTTTCGTTTCTGTCGCGGGACGTTTTCGCGAGCGCCTACTCGCGTTCGTCGTCCGGCGCCGATCTGATTGGCTGCGAAGGGCGGAAGGGAACGGGAAGCCACGTAGAATGTCGAGTGCTTTCCTTTCCTTCGCCCGCGATAACTTGTCTTTATTACTTTTACCGTGCAGCGTGTGCCCTGTTCGCGGCGTCCCCGCTGTAGCGAAGTTAAGAAAAAAAATTTGTTTCAAAATTTTGCTTTTTTGTAGATTGAATCTATGTTGGCACTGTCCACTGCCCCAACCGCGGTTTCCAAATAGTTCGTATTGTTATGATTGGGTCACGGTTATTTGAGGACTTTCGAAATCAATCATTGAAAATGTCACTACCCCTACCTGCATATATTTTAATGGGCGTACTGAATGGCAAGCACCCAGTAAAGTTGGTAACGACGGGGGGAAAGTAAGTCGTTCCAAGTCTATACGTTAAATGATAAGAGTAAAGTGATCAGTCCCATGGCAGTGCACAGTGTGCTTACAAGAAGATCGTAAGCAGGACTTTCAGAAGCGCTCAGCTTACTGTGAACTTACCTGCACTAAGCGCCCCGGTGCAGTGCGGCGGCTACTGAACTTCCGAGATTATTTGTTTCTTTATTCGTATTTAGATCGCCCTTCCCACACATCACGCATATGCGTGATTACTCCTCTAGCGATTCTTTAATAATTTATGCGCGAGAAGTAAGTGTCTTGACAGCAAAAGCAAGCGGTTCTTTACTTGGCGTTTTTGCGATCCCCTCCTCGAGCAGTGAATGTGCTGTAACCTGTGTGTTGACATGTTTAACGCCTCGCTATCAACTATTGCTGTATGAAGTTGACTGTCAAACAAATGATAAAAGTTAGTCTCAGGAGAAGTTCTGTTGAATCATTTTCTATTCAATTCGTCTGCAAACTTGTGTCCGAAGATAACATGCTGACAGTAGATTAGCAGAATGTTCACGCCATGTTGAAAGGTTGAAAAAGTACCGTGAAAGCGTAATATTTTACACGTGCCCAAGCACAACAAAGTCATATGTGTTACACGATCGGTTGTCTGTTCCCAAGTGTCTCGTGTAGGCCTATCCTTCTTTAGCCATCCACGCTATACGAACGCTGGACGTAGTTATGCGAAAGGGATTAGCGCAGAAATATAGTATTTTCGAGATAATCATACATGGTAGTAGGCGAAAGTTCAAACTATATTCTACAAAAAAGTATCAACCCAGTATTATAATATTTAAAAAGAATTAATAGCCCGAACCAACCCTTTCTTGTTATAGAACTGACACAGTGATAATATTCAAAACAAATTACCGTTGAAGAACACTATATCCAGTTTTACTACTGTTCTGATAATGTAGTCTCTGCGTACTTCCGTATTTACACTGGGTCACTGAGCATTCCACCCACCTTGAAATGATGATTTAAAAGTAAATCAGGATAAGGGGCATAGCTTAACAACTGGGCGCGTCAGAAGTCCTTGAGTGGTACTGAGTGGAGCCACTCGCACTACTCCATCTGCACCAAGGAAGGTTTTGACCACACGACCAAGTCGCCAACGAAGATGTGGCACATTGGGATCTTGAATCAAGACAAGAGTGTCTGGCCCAATATTTGCTGAACCTGCTGTTCACTTTCCTCAAACCTGCAACTGGTGCAGGTAGTCCTGATGCCACTGGTGCCAGAAATATTGATGAATTTTTTATAGGAGATTTTATCTTGACAGACGACCAGAAGGAAATCTTCATCAGGAACATATTGTGATGGTCCCAATGGTAAAAAATGACTGTGTCAATAGGGTGAGGTCAGCAGGGTATGTAGACAGTTCCGACAATGGATGAGAATTAAACACTGCTTCAATTTGTATAATCAAAGTGTATAATTCCTTGTACGTCAAGATCTGGGTCCCTAAAACCTTCCACTTATTTAACGCTTGCCTCCCACAAACCTCCAAAATGTACTTTGGCTGGGGAATTGAAGTGCCACTTTATGTTTGGGTCGAATAATGATTTCTGGATCTCTGTATGGTTTTTGGTATCAGAGAAAAAATTCTGAATCTCTTGGATCTTCCTACCGGCTCCAACAATATTTGTTCCACAGTCACAAAATAACTCTGTACAGCAACTACGTCGAACCACAAATCTTCGGAATGCTGCCATAAAAGCATCCATAGATAGTTCCGATACCAGCTCAAGATGAAGTGCCTTGGTTGAAAAATAAACAATCAGAGATAGGCTCAGAATGTCCTTGGTTTTGACCTTTGCCCATTGTGATGGTGAAGGGTCCTGCATAGTCCACACCTATTTTCAAGAATGATTTTTACTGGAGTGATCCGCTCAGCCAGAAGACCGGCCATCACAGGTGTCATTGGGTTGGGCCGACAACAGAAGCAAGTCCATCACTGAAGCAACCACTGTCTAACTGCATCTTGCCTGTTTACAACCCATAATTTCTGATGCATAACAGACAACAAGTGTTGCGGACCTGTATGAAGTAGGTCTTTATGAAGTTGGCCGATTATCAGTTCTACCAAGCGACACTGCTTTGGAAGCAGTACGGATGCTTCTGGTTATAGGGCAGCGATGATGCCTGGAGCCTTCTGCCCACCATAAGGATACCATTCTTGTCCACAAAGGGATTCAACTTCTTCAGGGAGGCTAAACACTCCCCTTTTGTAATAGCTGCAAGCTCTGCACTGAATTATACTGCCTGGGTTTTCTTAACCCAAAACAAAACAGATGTCTGCAACTCTGTAACAGGGAGGGGTCCCTTAACTCTTGTGTTGCTTGGCTTTCTTAACTCAGTGAAGCGAAGGTAATAGGCAGTTATTAGATTTATGTTATTCCAAGATTAATATCGATCGAGCAATGATAAATAAATGTATTGCACACTTCCAATCAGAGACACCGAGGCACGACTTTCTGCAGACAAACATTCCTCCATGTGTGTTCTTACTTCAGACTCACAATCTGGCTGGCAGGGCATTGAACTGTCCCTCATCCACGAAGTCTCGGTCCACCAGAGTGGGTGGTCGACCAGCTGTGATGGCATCAAGTCCCTCGAGGCAGAGTCCACAGGATGTCCTCTGACCAAACATAGTGCCACCATTCTGGTGGTGTGTTGGTCTGAATTTCCCCCACTCTATTGGCAACAAATGTCTTCTGGTGGTGAGACGATGACTGGATCCACGCCAATATCACTGTCTAGTCAGTCCATGCAAAAACGTCACTAACCTTTAGTTGGTTACCGAACACTGTCAGCACATAGCGAATGGTTTTTGCAAGAAGTAATTTTCCACACAGTTCCAGTCTGTAGAAAGTAACCTTCTTGGTTGGAGCTACCTTCAATCTTGCAGTTATCATATGCAGTTTCACTGGACCACTAGTAGGGATAACTTTAACATATACCACTGCAGCATAGCCCTTCTCAGAGCTATCTGATAATCCGTGAAGTTACAACCTTGAGTCTTGTGAACTAGCTAAGGGTCCTCGAGGAATGGTAATCTCTGACACAGCAGAGTTATTCCCTCCATTATTGAGTCCATGGTGTTTGTTTGGCCTCTGGCAATTCTTCATCCTACCCAACCACTTCCAACCACAGCTTTTGAATAAAGTGTTTAGCCAGTAGCAGTAATGGTAACAGCCACCCTAGCAGATCGGAAAGATGTGCCAAATTTGATAAGACACCTCTTTTAGTCAGCGCTCCACCTAGTTATCGTACCTCATTTGAAAATTCATTGCTACTTGGCACCCAGTGTAGACCGAGAACCTCTAGCAGAGTGGCTCTGTCAGCATCATCTCTGAACCGAAGCTTAATAGGCATGATCGCAGCATATCCACAAACTCCTGCTGAAGTAATACAGCTTCCTGCATAGAATCTGCTCTAGTCACCACATAATCCACATGTATCGGTTTTTAATATCATGGAAGCACATGGGAACTTATGACCCTCATCATATGAGAGCTGATGATAAGTGCGAATAACAAAAAATGGAGAAGCTGTAACTCCATAAGTGACTGTCTTCAACCTATATTCCTTGACCATTGAGGATGTGTGTCGAAACACCAGAGTATACGTTGGTAGTCATGATGACATGGGTTGATCAAGATCTGCCTGAACATCTGTTGAATGTCTGCTGTAAAGACAATTGTATGCAACCGAAAGCAGATTATAAAGTCATTAATGTCTCACTGAAGTTTTTGTCCTGAGAGCAGCACCTCATTTAGTGAATGTCCTGATGTTGTCTTGGCTGAGGTATCGAAGACAACTCTCAGCTTGATGGTCGTGTGTCCAGTTTCAAGAAGTAGTGGTGAGGAATGTAATAAGATAAACCCTGGTTTACATCTAATTCTGATATCTCCTCCATATGGCCTGATACAAGATAATCTGTCATAAAATTTTGGTAGAGAAGGTTTACCTGTTGGTTCAGATGAAGTGGCTGCTCTATAAGGGACAGTATTCTCAGCATTTGATCCTGTGAGACTCTAATTTCTGGCCCTGTTAATCGAATGGAAGTGCAACCATGGACCTTCCATTAGGTTGTCTGTGGTGTGTCTGCTGAAAGGATTCTTCACATTGTTCTTCATCGGGAGTGGTCGGAACTGCCTAAGGCACCTCCTCCAATTCCCAAAACTTCTTACACTCTCTTCCAAGGACATCGCTGAGATATGGAGGCATGTAGTCACAAGTGAGGTTGATGATCCCACAGCAGTGTCCACCCTGCCCATTACTAACCACCCGAAAATCGAGTACAGTAGAACCTCGATTAACCGTCACCCTTTTAACCGTCAGTCTCTATTAACCGCCACCCCGCTAACGGAAAAAAATGGTATGTGTCCGCGTCAGCGCCGAGCCGGATCGTCTGTCGAGGCTCTATGATGAGTAGTGACGACTGTACTGCACACCTGCACTGTGCGTGAGTCATTGGCGGCAAGGGCAGTGACCTTGGGTTTGCGCGCCCACCCCCCCTTACACTGTCTTCTGCATTCCACTGCTACTGTTTCAGTTCAGTACAGTGCGTGGCTTACTACAGTGAACCAAAGTTTTTGCCGATTTCGAGTGCACTGCCTACTAGTGTTCGTCGTGCTTTACCGTTTATTGTTGACAGTGCTGTTTATACGTAGTGTGGGTTGCTCTTCTGTTGTGGCTGAGAAACGGAAACGTGTGTTTTGGGACTCGACAAAAAACTAGAAATTATTAAACGATTGAAGAAAGGTGAAACAGCTGCAAGTCTGGCTCAGATTTATGGTGTTGCAAGAACAACCGTAAATGATTTAAAACGTGATGCAGATAAAATTGAGGAACACGTATCAAAAATGCAAAACACAGATGGAGATGTCAAGACTAGAAAAACAATGAGACCAGCAAAATTTGAACAACTCGATAGTGCTGTTTATCAGTGGTTCGTTCAAGCCCGAAGCCAAGGGATACCCCCTTCTGGACCCATTATAGTGACGAAGGCGATGGACATGAACAAAATACAAGATGGCGGCCTAACCTTCAAAGCCAGCATGGGATGGCTTGAAAAGTTTAAGTTTCGTCACGGCATTCGACAACTGGACATTACCGGCGAAAAACTTAGCTCAGACAGTGCTGTTGTAGAGGGCTTTAGAGCAGAATTTACTGCAAAAATGTACGATCTTAATCTCAGTAGGGAACAAGTGTATAATTGTGACGAAACTGGACTTAACTGGAAAGCTCTGCCACAAAAGACACTGGCTTCATTCTCAGAAAAATCTGCTCCAGGTTTTAAGATCCAAAAAGATCGAATCACTGCAATGGTGTGTGCAAATGCCACAGGCAATCATAGATTACCCTTAGCAGTGATAGGAAAATCTAAAAAACCCCGTGCATTAAAAAATTTGAATTTGAACGCTTTACCAGTAAATTACTATGCTCAAAAAAACGCTTTGATGGACCAAACGATTTTTTTCGACTGGTTTCACAAAGTGTTTGTTCCCCAAGTAAGAGCTCATCTTGCAGAGAAGAAATTACCACAGGAAGCATTGTTGCTCATGGACAACGCCCCTTCCCACCCTTGCAATGAACTTCAAAGTGATGACGGTAAAATAAAGTGTTTCTTTCTTCCTGCAAACACAACACCTCTCATTCAGCCCATGGACCAGGGTGTGATTGAGAACATGAAGCGACGCTACAGGAAGGCTTTTATTGAAAGTTTGCTGTCTTCTGACGACGCTACAACGGTTAAGGAGTTTTGGAGAACATACAACATCAAGGATGCAATTTTTAATGTTGCCAACGCGTGGTCAGATCTCACGGCAACAAACCTGAAGAACGCTTGGAATAAATTATGGCCTGAACCTTCTACTGAGGAATCTGCAGAACATGAGCCTGTCAGTGTTGACGAAATAGTGCAGCTTTGTAACAACGGACTGATAGATGAAACTTTATCAACTCAAGAAGTGACAGACTGGTTAAACAGTGACAATCAGGATGGAGGCTTTCAAATCTTGAGTGATGATGAAATTGTTTCCAATGTTTTGCAACTTGATGACGGTGGTGATCATGAAGACGTGGAAGAAGCTGAACCGGCGCTTGATAACAACCCAGGAATCACCCATTCAGAAGCGGAATCGATGTTAACACAGTGCATTGACTGGTTCGAGCGTCAAGAGGAGGCTACCGGGACCCAGGTGCTTCTTCTCAGAAAAATCAGAAACATGGCCGCCCAAAAAGCTCGACGGGGAAAGAAACAAAAGAAAATGACGGATTATTTTAAAAACTAAATACTGTACCGGTAACGTAAGTTTTTAGAGTACAGTACGTACATGTATAGTTGATATTTCATTGTTTTCTTAATAAAATATTTTAATACAGTATTTTTCACTTGAACTGGCGTGGTTTTGTTTTTTCTCTTTTAAAATCATTTCACATTAAGTACTGCGCAGCAATCATCACAATTAGGACTTACAATGGCGCCGTTATAACATGCAAGGCAGTGAATTGCGATGTTGCCACGCCAAACACTGTCTAGGTGCTAAGTTGTAGCGGCGCTATTATTATTTCTGTTATCCGTCTATTCGGTTATCCGTCATGGTCCCGGTCCCGAGGGTGACGGTTAATCGAGGTTCTACTGTACAGTGCAACTGATGAACCTGGACCTCCATCTATTCTGCCACCAGTCAGTGCAAGTGGAAACAGTTCTGCTTCTATTAACAAGTCGATTGAGTGTGGTGTCCCAAACTGAGGATCAGCCAATTTCAGGTTCGATAAATGCTTCCAGTTACCTAGGGGCACGTTCGAAGTTGGGAGCTGTTCACTGATGTTCAGCACCAATGTCTCGATGGTAAACAACTGATGATTCTCACCAACTGGCTGAATGAAACACGTTGCGACACCCTTTTACCTCCATAACCGGAGCGCCAGCAATGCATTGCACCAATCGTGAACATCTTAACCTCAGCACCTCCAACCTCGAAAGACAGTTGCTAGTAATAAAATTGGCCGGACTACCAGAGTCTAACAATGTCCGACATAAATGTATGTTGCCAGTAGCATCCCTCACCCTCACATTGGCAGTTGCTAATAAAACGAATCACGCAGATGCAGTGCCTGTTAGTGAGGTGGTAAGGTTTTGATCACTTATGTCTGCACTTTGCTGTGAACTTGAATTTACGACGAGTTGTCAAAATCCAGAAGTGTGTGGTACTTCCTGTCGCAGGTTTTGCAGTTGGTCTGTGATGGGCACTCCTTAACCCTATGAGAAGGCTGTAAACAATTAATGCAAAATGTTGCACTGTTTTGCAATGTCAAAGTGCTCCTTGGGTGACTTAGGCGAAAACTGTGGGCACTTTAGTCATGAATTATTGTCCTGACACATGACACAACGAGGCGAGCCCTCTTGGCTTGACTTAGGAATGACTGTGCTGCATGTGAACCAGATGACTTCGTGTATATTTGAGTGCTACCCTTGTATATTGTCATGGGTTTTTGCCCTCCCCCAAGTGACTCCAGCAATCTCTTGTCTTCCTTCCAAAAATGATATGAATTGCTGTAAAGTCGGTAATTGATTAGGATATGTAATGGTTAGTTCCCACTCTCTATGAGGCTCATTTCCAACTTTCTCTCCAGTAAGTAGAGTAGTAACGAATCCCAAGTATGCACAGATACTCCTAATACCTTTAGTGCTGCAACATTCTCATTAATAGTTGACAATAATTGCACCAATGTGTAAACATTTACAGTGACTGGCGGTGCACTGACCAATGTTTCTATATAGTGATTAACAATTAATCCCTTATTATTGTAGTATCTTTGGAGGAGCTTCCATACAACCTCAAGTTTTCCTCAGTGAGGGGCAAGGAATGGACTGTAGACAGGGGTTCCTCAGATAATACTGTCTTTAAATATTACAGCTGCTCCTAGGACCTCAAAGCGATTAGCAACTGTTTGCCATGATTTGATTTCCCCACTAAAACTGAGTCACTTGATGGTTGGTAATGGAACCCTAGGAGTATGTGACATACCTGCTGCCGATGCTTGATTGCCAGTCCCTAATGACTTAGCCAAAGTGTGGGCCACTGCCATGGTTTGGTAATATGTGTCATCAAAAACATCCAGTCTCCTGCTGTGCTCCTCTTCGTCAAAGTCCTCCTGCGAATGTGAGCCAAATCCCTACAGGTAGCCCTAAACAGGCGATATTGCGTTGGATCCGTTAAGGCTTTTTCTGCTAGAATTGCAGCCCGTTGCTATCTTCATCCTCCGGCCAACCTCAACTGTGCTGCTGCCGCCATCGCGAACGACAAATGCCTATCCTTGACCCGTTCACCGTTTTATCATTTACTTGTTCACCCGTTTTCGTAAATGAAACAGCGTGACCCGTTCCTCCAACCATAACCTCCCGTCCAACTTTCTCTTTCACATCACAACCCCAAGTCAGGCCTTTCCCCAGCTTCGCACACTTCCGATAATTCTGCTCTGCAGATCCTTGCAAAGATACAAGACTGGGCCAAACCACACACCACAATGCCTAATAGCGCGAGGTTATGTTGGACGCGTGGCCGCGATGCCGTTTCCCCAAGGACCCTCTACCATATCGAACCGTTGCCGACTGTAACTTTCCATCTTACGTTTCCGCACCGATCTGGCGCCCAGAGGACAATAAATGTTCCGTGGCGGAACTTTAATTACCACCACCAAAACGATTTCCATGGCAACCAAACGCCTGACGCGGCCAAGTCCGCCATCTTGAGTTCTCATAAGTTACCTTCACCAAGGACAAACTCAAAGTTTAACTTAACCTAGATGACTGTCTCACACGTACGCCAAACACCCATCACCGTCAGACAATGTAGTCTCTGCCTACTTCCATATTTGCCATGGGTCATCGAACAGTGGCGGTAACTCCTAATTTGTCTTCCTGTTTAATAATGTATTTGACTTGCAAGTATTATTTTGCAGTGTACACTTCTAACAATAGTCATGTCCACAAAACTCATAATGAGACGAAATTATGTCCCTAACATTATTTCTTTATTTATTGTTCGCCAACATTTCAGTTTTGTGGGGTCGAGAGTGAGCATTTAATATTTTTTGTGCACGATTCTGATTGACTGAACGTGTCAAACAACATAATTTTCAAACTGCCACACAAAAAATCTTTGATGAAAACTGAAGCCACTTAACTTTTTCAGACAAACACAGCAACTTTAATGATCTGAAGGTGATGTTACAACTTTCCATTTCCTTTACCCGACCTTTTTCAAAGAAGTTTGACAAAAATATTTGACAGTGTAATAGATACTTTGTACAAGTTTTATATATATTTAATTGTAAGCATGTATTTTATTACATATAATTATAAATTTACGTTTTGCGTTATATTTAAGGACCCTGAATAGTACTTTAAAACACGCGAAGTGTCTTGATTTAAAGTTGTAATGTAGGCTTATATGAAATGTGAATTATTATCGTATGAAAACATTAGAAATACATATCGTAAAAAAAAACCGTACAATTAAGTCTTCTTCCGTGTTCGCCAATACCTCTAACTTGTATTAGACGACTGTAGATGTGTGTTTGTGTTTATGTGCAACATAATTTAAGTGTACGGAACAAAGAGGAAATGAATCAGAATGTATTGTGTATACTGGGCACACATTATCCGCATGGTGTCAACATTTTATTGGCTGAAGTGACTGTACATGTTTGTTCTGGCGTGGGAACAGTTTCCCTGTCGGTTTAAGTGGTTTTCCCAGTTCGTAATGAAGAGGTTTCGGATTAAACGCGCGCATCTGGTCGGGGTTTATCATTGTCAATAAATCAGAAGGGGGGAATGGGTAGGTTTCTAAGCTGTCTCGCGAGGCCCATTCAAGGCATTAAGGAGTCCGCCTACCCGGGGCTGTTTTGCTTGTCTGAAGGGAGAGCGCTAGGGGCCGAGCACACCAAAAGCCTCATCGCCCATGGGAAACAGACAGTGAACTGGTACGCAGCGCGCAACGAAGGACTATGTAACACGTTGTTACTATCATGTTGCAGCGTGTACACTGTTAAAAATATCCCGAAAATTGCCATTAACTGGCTTCACGTGGAAACACGAGTGACTGACTAGGGACACCTTAATTTCGCGGAAATATTCCCGCACCTGACAGATTTCAATACCCTACTGGCATACAAGCAGTTTTCCTTTGCTTATTGGCCACGTGTTTTTGTGAGAAGACATTTTATACTTGACTGGCCAATCAGAATTAGGTAACTCGGATACTGTACGTCTGTGATTCGCGGGCAGACACTGAAGACACGTAACTTCTACATCAGCCAATGACGAAAGTGGATCTGCGCTAAAGTGTTATGGAATACAAGCAAGTGGTCGTGAAATTTTTCGTGAAAATTGGGTAGCCTACTTGGGACACACTACATGGTCTGTTTACGGTTAAAATGGGTAACTTTTGAAAGTCCAGCGTAGGATCTTCTATTCTGCTCGTTTATAGACTTCCGCCTTATGTAAAATTATGGTTGCCATAGACCATCTCACTTTGTTCATGCGTCAATTAAGTGTAACAGCGAAAGTATTGGGAAAGAAGGTACGTTACTTGTGTGCTAATCCTTACTCTTATGTGCACAAAGCAAACAGAAACTCAGTGTCAAATAATTTAAATGTTACACTTAAATATAGAATATCGTACTACTTTTCGTAAATCGCTGCATATTTTACAGGTTGCATGTCAGTGTGTCCGTTAAAATACGCGCACTCAGGGGCAGGAATTATTTTCAGATGTTGATTTTTGAAGTTCCCAATTACCCGCGAACAACTTTTACCCACTGTACATCCTGCAGCGAACAAAAAAAAACATAATACATGGTAGCCAAATAATTTCTTGCCATATTTGATGTAGTATGGGAAGAATTTATGACTGATACGGAAGGAAATATGTAGGTCGCGTGCCGAAAAAGGAGTCGGGGTGGGAGTGGGGATATTGACCTGCAGGCACATTGCGTCCTCACAGCAGTCATAGCTCGAGCAGTGGCGAAGAGAACTGGAGGTGTCGAAGAAGTTCGTAGGGCTTGTCTGCTTTATAGCTTTAAGGTGTACCAGCCGCATAAAGTCGCCGATACGTCAAGCCTTTGGGGATAATTCTGTGAATTAACGCACCGCCAGGCATTGGTTCCAGAAGTTCAGATCGGGAGAGCTGTTACTTTGTGATGAACCCCGCAGTGGTCGGCCACAGGTCCTGGATGACGAAGATCTGAAGGCGACTATATGGGACGGAAGCAGCTGAACATGTGGTGAGCTTGCCGAAAGCTATAAGGTGTCTGATGAAACAGTCAGATTTCAGCTGCACCGCATAGGAAAGGCGTTCCAAGCTTAGTAAGTGAGTACCCCACACATTGTTAGAAGCCATCAAGCAAAGACGATAGACAGCCTGTTTCTCGTTGCTTTCTCGGTACCGCAGTGCACCCGTAGTCGATTGATTGCCCGTCGTTGACGAAAAGTGAGTTCTATATGACACTCTCAAGCTGGCCTAACATTGGTTGTCGCCACGGGACCCTGTGCCTCTCACCGCAAGATCACAGATACACTCACATCAAGTGGTGCACTACGAGCTGCTGCCAACGTGCCAAACCATCACTGGAATGTATGCAGCATGCAGTGAAACAGGAGGAGCCAGTCTTGATTAACCTTAAGGGTGTACTGCTCCTTCAGGACAATGCGTGCCTGCATGTGCCGCTGGTGGCCAGCGATATGATACAGTGACTTCACTGGGAGACACTTTGTCATCCACCGTACTCCCTGGACCTTGTGCCAACAGATTATCACCGCTTCCATTCCCTGGACAACCACATTTGTGGAAACTACTTTGCAAATGAGGCAGATTTTCGCAGATACTCACAGACTTCTTTGCGTTCAAGCTTACCGGTTTTTACCGCCAGGGCATTGCGCAGCTGGAGGCATGTTGGCAAACCGCTGCTGGATGCCGATCGGTATTGCTTTTAGAACTGATGTTATGGGACATTTGCCTGTATACCTTTTGGTTCCTGGCGATACAAAACGGCATTAACTTATTTTGTTACCTTGTACTTACACTGTACTCAGAGACAGTGAAAAATAACAAACATCTTTTGCGTTAGCATATGTCCTTTTATGATTGTCTGATGGTTTTTTACGTGGTTGTATGATGCTTTTTTTTACTTGACTTAACTGTTTGCAGACCAATCTCTGGCATCCAGTACTAAGATTATCAGAATTATGACTGGCTCAGTGAAGTGGCGGAACGTGTTTACATATAGACGGACGCCAACAAAAATAGAAAAATGCAAGATATGTATTGGTGTACATAGTACTTCGAAACTAATTTTGTCCATACGTTACCAACAACGCGTAGTTGCGAGAAAAAGTTTTAAACTCATAATTGCCTAGTCCTAGCATTTTACGGAAACGAAAACTTTTAAAGAAATCTAGATTTAACGTACCGAAGTGTGATTAGTATATACGGAAAACCGAACAGATCTCGTTCTTCACCAATATTACATGAAAAAGTTTGTCTCTTCATCTATCGGAGGACATTTACTCCACTTACACGTATACTTTCGGGTATATTAAGTAAGCACAGACAAACCTGAACACCTTACACACTACGACATATGAGAAACTTGAACTTGTGTCACTGAAATGTAAATATTAAATGTTTCCTTTAATTGTAAATACAAATCCGATTGTTTTGTGGATACAATGTTTAACTCTTAAACGTGTATTTTGTTCGGATTAGATTCTCGCCCCAAGACCATTTTTAAATTTTTGAATTTTTGTTTGTATATGCAGTATGCTTAATAAATCACAAGATCTGTAAAATATGTTTCAATACCTTTATGGAATTGGTAGTGTCACAGAAAGTTCAGCGAATTTTACATGAAGTTCTTTGCCTAGAAAATGAGTAGTTATAAAATGTATGTTCTGGATCACCTGGCATCTTGGCGGAGAGCCGAGTCACCATGGTGGCCAACTGGGATGATGTAATGAGGCAACGTCCTGCTCTGTCATTCTTTATAAACGTCTGTCTTGTTGGATTTCCCCTCCCGCTCTGTCATTCCTGGCCAATAAGTGGCCATCATGGATGCCCCCCTTCACAATATTGCATTCTGTGTGGGGGTTATTCTCATAGTTCTCCCGAACTCCTTTATTTTCTCACACCCTCTCATTCTTTCCTATCAGATGTATCACTTCATGCTTTTGCATTCTGTGTGGAGGGTTTTCTCTATGCTATCCCTCATGAGTTCTCGCTATGACAACAGGGGTTTTCCATGCTATCACTCCCAGGTCCCCACCAGGATGCCAGGCTCTATCGCCGGGGGTTATCTCAGAGTTCTCCCAGTTATCCTTCCTGCTTCTCGTCTATTCTCGATATCTCCACTTCGTGCTCTCGCCTCGGCGTGGCCATGTTGTGTGTGTTGGGAGCGGTCGCCATTTGAACTACACTCCCCGATGCTGGCGCACCTCTGCAGACACATATTGGGCCAACACACAACACAGCCCCAGACGGCAGGTGTTTTCAGCTCTGCGGCATGCCGTTCGGACTGAAGTGCGCACCAGTCACCTTTCAGGCGATCATGGTCAGAGTGTTGGACAGCCTCATCGGTGAATTCACACTCGCCTACATTGACGACGTGGTGAAGTGGGGACATCGAGAACGGACGAGAGGCAGGAAGGAGAACTGGGAGAACTCTGAGGCAATCCACTGGGCTAGAGCCTGGTGTCCTGGTGGGGACCTGGGAGGGATAGCATGGAGAAAACCCTGACATCATGGTGGGGACCTTGGAGGGATAGCACGGAGGAAACCCTGGCTTTATGGTGGGGACCTGGGAGGGATATCACAAAGAAANCAGAGAAAGGCCTAGCATCATAGTGGGGACCTGGGAGGGATATCACAAAGAAAACCCTCCACACAGAATGCAAGAGCGTGAAGTGGGTACATCCGGTCGGAAGGAATGATAGTGCGTGAAAAAATAAAGAAGATCGAGAGGACTCTGAGCAAAAACCCATTGGGAATGCAAGAGTGTGAAGCGGGGATATCCAATATGTCCGCCATTGGCCAGGAATGACAGCGTGAGGGGAAATAAAAAATGGCCGACTTTGACAAAGAATGACAGAGCAGGAGGTTGTCTCGTGGCGTCATTTAAGATGATCGCTGTGGCGCTCAGGCTTCTTGCCATGACGCCAGGTGATGCAGAACATACATTTTATAGCTACTAAAACGAAACGTCCTTTTCTTCACGTAAATTTTTGCTTACAATGTATTAGCCATTTTCGCGATCGATTAGCGATTACACGGAGAGTTGCCGTTAATACAGAAAAAAACTTGAATGTGAGAGTACATAAAACTTTAGCTCTCTGTTGTGGCCATCAAATGTCACTTGTGGGAAACAACAATAGGTTAAATGTACACTAATTACGGGAAATAAGCTGCAACATGAAATAAAACACTTACAAACAGTGCGTAAATTTACTTTAGATTTGCGTTAAGATTTTTTAGTATTCAGTCAAGGTACCAGAACTGATGTTTTGTTGATACTTTGATAAAAGAATAAATGATAAAAGAAACTATTTCCTGGACTGGGCTGTAGGAAGTCATGTCTGCCCGTCTGAGAAATATGTAGGTATAGCTAAAGAGTAGTCGCGAAACCAATTTTGTAGTTCCCATATATTTCGATAACACGGAAATATTAATAAAACTATGTAAATTGTTGTTGCCTCTAAGTTTAAGCGTTTTTTAATGGTATTGATTCATGTAGCAATTTAATGGTCGATTTATTCCTTCTTTTCAACAATAATTGTATCCAGGCATGCGTAACTGACAAGAATTTTACCTTCGACGTACGTTTTCTGAAAAAACTTTGGTTGAACGCCTTTCTTTCTCCTTCTTCTTGTTTTTTCCCCTCTCCCATGTAAACTGTAGTTAATGCCACGCATTTCTTATCGATTCTTGCAAAAGCGTTTGCTCGGGTGAAGATCGATGGATTCCAGACGCTTTTAGACTACTGATGAGAACATCTGGTGGACGAACCTCTCTCCTTTCTCTCCCACACACGCACACAGCCAGTACAGTGCCTCCGCTCCTCTGGGCGATCTATAACGGAACAGTAGTTTACACTCCGGGGCCACACGCGACCCGGAATATAAAGCGCCGTGCTAGACTCCGGGAAGGCCGATGCCCGGAATAACAATTTTTCGAACGCTACCGCATGCGATAGGACCGCGGGAACACGTGTAGCCAATTTTTTTTTCTGCTGAGATTTTGGTAGTGGGGATTATAAATAATTCATATGGAGGTTGCGTACGAACAGTCAATACTTCGTTCGGGTTTCCTCCCCGTGTTTGGCTTGTCGCAGTTTGACGGAAGGAATGTAAACTGTGAAAGTATTCACAGAGAATCCAGAATGCAGCCTAAAATGTTTTGTTTAGAAAAAAAATAATTGTAAAAACAATATTTTAATGAAGAGAGTAAGAAGAACATGCGTACAATTATGGACCTGGTTTTGTAAGCTAGGTTTGGCGTAAATATTGTTTTTTATAATCGTTTCCTAAATATAATTAGGAAATTTTTTTTTTTCCAAAAAATTTTATACCAAAATTCACACTTTGCATGACGATGTACTGGTATATGGTATAAACTCTCCGACAATCTTCAGCATATATAAAACTCATCTGCTTATTTCTTGTTGCATCAGTTGTTATAAGACCGGCCATTTCTCTAGGTAAACCTAAACATTGCCATATAATATTAAACAATTTAATCTGAGCAATGAATAATTCAAAGGGCAGTGAATAAATGAAGTTTGTTTTGTCGAAATTTCTGTGCAGAAACGTAAATATGAAAACGAATGTCCCCGGGGTGTAAAAAATAAAAAATACAGCAAGCTGAGTTGTGAGCCATGCCATTATTTACAATTTTTTTTTCAGAAAGTACATGTATGCGTTTTCGTTGAATACGCATACAAAATATGCTCAAAGAAAATTTTAAAAGTTGAAAAAAATGTCGTTTATAACCTAAGTGTAACCAACTTGCGGCTTTTTTTTCTGGCTCGAATAATATACATATTTGGAGTTATTTTGCCTAAATAATATTTCTGACATTTCACGTGTGTTCATATTAATTATCCAGTTTCATTTCAGAAAATTCTGGGCTCTTCTGAATGATATGATTTTTTCAAGAATTTTTTCTCATGGTAATACAGTTAGCTTAATTTTTGTTGTGTATGTATATAAAAGCGATACCAATACTTCCTGCAGGGAATCACATACCGACTGTCGCCAGACACAAACAGACAGCTTTAACACTGCTAATCCTGTTCACAATAAAGTTAGTACTTTTGGAAGCTCTGCGTTTCGGTATACTTGTATGCATATTGTATATTCTTCCCCCATGTGAAAAATTATTATTGTCATGGGGCTGATCACTTTTTTAATGAGTCGGTCAAGGAAACTGTGAAATTACCAAAAATTTCAATTTTTTTACATATTTGCTGATCTTACACTTATATACGTCAATAAAGATAAAACGTAAGAAATAATTTTAGTATTCACAAATGTTTCCCAAACACTTTTAAATAACCGTTATGACGTAGAACTACTTTCCCTCCGTCGTCACCGACTTCAATGGGCGCACGTCAGTCAGTTTTCCAATCAAAATACTATGTGCAAGTAGGGGTAGTGACATTTTTCAAATGCTGATTTCAAAAGTGCGCAGATAACCGTGAACGGCCTGTAAGCATATTATATTAATAATGGTGCATGTTTGCAGTAAGTCTTAAAAACGTCCTCCATGATCGTCTGAGTACAGTGGGAACAGCAGCGTAACGTAAACGCAAGTAGGTAATATTGCATAAGTGCTTGTCACTGTATCGCTACAGCTGAATATTTGTGTGCGTTTTACATGAAAACGATTGGTCCTGTGCAGTTGCGAAAGAGGACGATTTTTGATAACCAAGCAATACTGCTTAATAAATAAGTGCCAAACTTTCGTAAATCGAGATGGTAAAAAGGTTGTCTGTAGTAAGAGGGTGGTCATCCCTGTTATTTTCATTACCGTAGGAAGTATAAATGAGAGTTTGCTCTTACGTCGAAGATCCAGATAACATGAAACAATGTTCAGAGAGTTGTAATTGAATTTCACTTCCTTTAAGATATTTCGCAAAAAAATACAGTTTAAAAATTAGATTTTCAATGGCTGTTATCTTCTTTAATACTCAATTTATTGCCCGCTTGATCTTGCATAAGGAATCACATTACGAAGTTTGTCGTTTTAATTCAGCCCCATTCGTATATTTAATACACAGGATGATACACAACGAGTTGCCGCCACTCACAGGTCTTATTATTTAGGGTAATTTGGAGCAAAAATATATAATAAGGATGTCAGTCCTATTCCCAATATTTACAGAGTAATTCGTAAATTTTGAAAGGTGAAGAAAATAGAATAACCCTTTGAGGAGTAAAAAAAAAAAATCAGACTTTATAGTTTACAGTTGAGCACCAAACACAGTATCAGCGTATTCTTCTGTGGAAAATGTATGTGGCATTGTAACACAGTTACATTTTACAACCAAAGGCTACAATCAAAATAATTGAGCAGGAACGCGCCGCGTTCACGCAGTACACAGTGAAACAATCACCCTTCACAATGGTAAGGTCACGCTCTGTTTACAACAATAGTCTAACTGGCAGCAACATGTCACGAGCTGTTCACTGTATTGAGTTTCCAATTTTTTTAAATTACTCTGTGCCATTACGAGTAGGACTCGCATTAATATGACGTAATTTGCTCCAACTGACTTAGGGAATAAGCTCTGTAAGTGGCGGTAACTCCTCGTGAATCAACCTGTATATACATATAGGACACACACGTCTGCGTAGATCTTAACAACTAATTCATAGACATACATCTCATTGAGCCAAAGAAAGTGCAATTTGCAGCGCAACTTTGGCACGAGAAATACGAAGTACTATATATATATATAGCCTATTCACAGTTATCTGAGAACTTTTGAAATGAACCTTTGAATTATAAAATGCCACTCTCCCAACCTCAATATATTTAAACGTGTACACTGACTTGCATACGGGCAGTTATGTTGGTAACGACGAGGGAAGGTAGTTCCACTTCTTTAACGTAGAATTAAAATTATAAGTGTTAAGCAAACATTTGTGAATTATAAAATTATTACCTTTCGGTTTTTTAATGTATGTTAATGTATGATTTAGTAAATTTGTAAAATATTTCCTTTTCTAATAATTTCACTGATTCACTTGACCGACGAACGAATAAAGTGACTAGGCTCATAACAATGTTAATTTTGCGTATGGTGAAAGAATACACTATGTGCACACATGCAGATCTTAAGCAAGAATTTCAAAAGTGCTCAGTTTACCGTGAACTGTTTATAACGTAAGTTTACAATTTGAAAATAAACGTATTCGAGTGTCAACGGAGAACACAAAACACGGAGAACCGTGTTCAATTACCCGCGGGTTTTCCCCGTATTTTCGCTTGTGGGAAATATTGAGGACTTTGCAGTTGATCGATGGGTTTTCTCGGGGTTCTTGCATTTCCCTCATCATTGTATTCCCCTGGCTGCTCTATCTCCACGTCACTCGAGGTCTCAGCTGTTAAGCACCGTCCAATTTCTCTCCCCCTGTTTATAACCCATTCATTCACTGTGTTCAGTTTAGGGGGCGTTGCACCGGAAGCGACTTCAACGAGTTATATTGCAGAGAACAGAACATCACATCCACTAAAAAGAAGTCCGTTATTTGTGTGAGACATCATTCATATATATATATTCGGGGCCGCGGTTGTGTAGTAGTTAGATTACTCGCCTCCCACCTAGGCGAACCGGGTTAAATCCCCGGCCAGTTCACTCAGGATTTTCGCAAGTGGGAATCGTGCCGGACGATGCCGCTGGTGGCCGAGTTTTCTCGGGGACCCGTTTCCCCCGCCCTTTCATTCCGGCGCTGCTCCACACTCACCTCACTCCACCATCATCGGTTCTGAAGACCTCGCTGTTATGAGCCGCCCAAATCTCTCAACTCCACTCTTCCTGTAACACACAAGCTTTCCTGTCAACATTATATTCTTAACATTTCTTATGAGAGTTCCGCCCAGGAATAGCGTTTCTTTTATAATTGGAGCTACGCGATTTTTTTTCATCGTAGTCTTTATCGCGAACAATATCTACCTCTGCTAATGATCGCTCACTCCAGTTTGTTTTCACGCGGTCTTCGCGAATTCTATAAGGTTTCTAGAGAACTTGTGCGCGGGAAGAGACAGAGACAGCCACTCAGTGGGTCCTTCTCCGTTAAAGTTTCTTCTCCGCACGGAGCAGTTTTTCAGTCGTGGGGGGATGGGGTAGTACACTTCATTTATTTCTTCCGCCACCCATTCATTACATGTGAATGGGGCCCGGGGCGCATCAAGTATTGAAATGTAATTTCGCGCTGTGGGCCTCAATGGCGCGCCTGAAAAGTTTCCGCGGGAGCTGTTCGCTGATTCGGACCACTTCTCTTGTTCGGTTGATTTTAATCTGGAACCGGATACTGCCGACATACTGGGCCTTCATCTACCCTCTTGTACTCATGGGGTGAGTTTTTCTTACAGTTGATACCTTTGAAATACAGTTTATAGTCTGTTCTCAGTATCTTCACACAAACATTTAGTCCACTGAGAGAAAGGTTTGTCTCAGCCAACGAAATACCTGTTTGTATAATAGAGGCAATAATATATTTTGTTGTTGAAACCAGATAATTTCGTTGTAATTATTTGGTTGCCCCAAACAAATATTTTGTTCGTACAACTAAAGATTTGTTTGACTGTGCGTACATTAAACAGTTTTGGTTGATATAAAACATTTCGAACCTGACCGGGATTCGAACATAGATCGTTTGTTCTCAAGCGCTATGCAGCAACCTCAGATGTAGTGAATACTGGTAACATTAAAATTATATATATATATATACGCACGCGTATACTATCTGCAAATTCTGGACAATGTGCGCAAATAAATATTTAAAATTTTACAGCTTTACTTTTTAGTTTCACGTTGATCTCATTTTATTGGGATGTTTTTACCGTTATTAAGCGTCAATAAATGCACTAACAAATACCGTCACAAAAAATACAAACAAAATCTCGAGCTGTATTTTCGAACGAAGGCAGTCAAAGTAGTTACCAAACAAATAAATACAGTTGATTCAACTAAATACCGTAAAACTCGACAACTTTGTGCCACTTTTTGATATTTGCAAGCATAA
The DNA here is from genome assembly GCA_002778355.1 of Clitarchus hookeri. Taxonomy (NCBI): domain Eukaryota; kingdom Metazoa; phylum Arthropoda; class Insecta; order Phasmatodea; family Phasmatidae; genus Clitarchus; species Clitarchus hookeri. The sequence continues at coordinate 1,241,935 of NQII01000076.1, read as the reverse complement.
TCACCCTTTTTTTTAGTAAGATAACGGGTTGGGAATTTTATCCAGCATACCTGCACATCTCAAAAATTTAATACTGTGGCCAAAACAAATCCAAGTAGCAAGGGAAGGGAGGGGGAATTGTTTTTGTGTGGCCCATTGTTGTATACACATGTAAGTCAACTATGGGCCACGTCTTCTTGTCCCATTAAAATACGTGACAAACGTGCCCTGGCCCAATGTTGTCACGCTACAATTATTCACGAGTCAAAACTGTATACATTTTTGTTTTTTACATTTTCCCCTCAAGGTTTAATATGTGTTTTTCATGTTTTGTTGTGTCAAATTAGTAAAAATGTCAATTGGAAATCAATATGCTATTTAAACGCTAGATAGCTAAATAGCTCTCTAGTTCTGAAAGCAGCTGTGGCCCATTGTTGGGTCGCTGGCCCAAAGTTGTCGAATCTTACGGTAGATTATTGCTAGTGTAATTTCATTTGATCCAACACACATGTTTTGTTTATTTAAGCGTGTATTTTGTTAAATTAACAAAATTAATTTTATTGCTTTTCAATTTTTGTTTACTCAGTCAAACATTTTGTTGCTGCATGTAAATATATATTTGGCCCTATAGAAACAAGTATGTTGTTAGCTGAAACAAACCTTTTTCTCAGTGTAAGAAATAGTTCTCGTTGAAAATGTTATTGATATGAGTGCGGTCAAATGCGGTGTCTCGTCCTTTTGGTGTAATTTGCTAGACCTAGTTAAACTTTGTTTGCATGAGGTGGAGGAATAGCCTAAAAGTAGAACTCCGCAGGGTTTCAGAAAAGTTGGTAGTAACCACGAATGGAGTGTACTCTGCACCTTCGTAATTCTGATTTTGTGCCACTTTTGTGTCGGTGGTAACTTTCTGCAGACCTAATATCGTTAAACCCAACTCCAGCTGAAACGAATCACGCTGTTGACTGCTGCTTGCACATCGACATTTTATAATTGGCTGACGCGAGAGTGCAGTGAATCAACAATATCTCTCCTCTTTTTTCCTACAACTTCACAAATTATATTATGTTTATTTAAGTACCTGTCAGGCCATAAACTATATCTGTTGCAACTTGCGTGCGCTCGAAGAAATATAGATGATGTTAATCGTACTGTTGCGCACTGGCTGTCTTAGAAACAATTTTTGAATTAATGATGTCATTTTACACGTGCAACTTCCGTAACTGCGTCAAAGCCGTCAGAACCTTTACATTTGAATTTTCGCTTCATTGTACTGTTGTCCTCATATTTACGAAACCACGCGTCAGTTTGGAAATATTCGAAGGCGTATTTGTATTATAATCGAAGATGACGCTGTTTGTACAGCAGGAGAGTCTTCTCGACGCATAACGCCACTGCTAGCCAGTTGAGAGCTTTAAAACACTTTTTTTTTTTTGTGTAATTTAGGAATACTACACAGTGAATGCCAGTTAATCACCAGTTGCTAACTGGCGTATGCAATCATATGAGTTTGGAACCAGTCCCTCAAGGAGAAGTTGGATTCACTGAAATTAAATCAGTTCAATTTACCCACCGAAATAATCAGAAAGTTATTGCAGAGATCCAGAGTTGCGTTTCTCCTTGGTTTCAATTATTTGAAGCCATTTTAACTACTTGAGTTTTCCTGTCTAGACATATTAAGTCACAGTTAATTACCTAGTTGAAATGCCTACCTTTTACGTGAATACATTGTGGGGGCGTGTGCAGTCTCAATTACAGCAATATTAGAAATGACACCTTCATAATCGCAGACGCCTTTCCAACGTCAGTATCTCGAAGAAAAAAAATAATAGCTGGGTTTGGGAGAATTATGGCCCTGCAAAAAAAAACATATTTCAAGCGTACAACTACCAGCTTTAAGCGGGATGCCTTATAAAGCAAAAGGAAGGGGGGAGGGAGTAATTAACATAAAAATACTCTTTATGGGTTACCAATTTACATAATGTTGCTTCTGTTTTGGTCATATCCATTGAAACACGTGGGTGAATCGGAATAATCTTCACTGCGGTGACAGTGGACCCCTATCCTACCACTGCCTCTTTCATCGGCAGGACACGAGAGCTCTTTCTCCGCCATACCTATCGGAGCTTTGCAAGGGAGGCATCGGCGGCCTCGATTTCACTTTTATTGCACGCAGTTGTTTGAAATTGCCTAGCACATGCGTCCACAAAGAACTCTCAGACAAGGATTCACAGGACTCAAAGGAGCGACGTCGTCATCTTGGCAGCTTTTGCCCCGCACAGGCAGGACTTCCGCGGCGCAAAGACGAGACAACTTTTCAGCCGGAAATACGTTTATTGCTGGTTGTATACTCCCTGAAGTCACGTAGTTATCACCACCTACATTGCATACTAATGGTATTTTTAAAATCCTTTCAAGAATCTGCAGAATTCATATCGCTGAACGAAATAAATAATAAATACTATGTAACATTTTGGAAAAAGATTTCATCCTTTTTCTGGGATAAAAGGGTAGTGTATGACTTAATAAACACCCTTAGGCTGGACTCACAACCATGCGTCACACCCGTCAGTAGTAGAATTATTACGGAAACTTTTTGGGCGTTCGGCGGTCGAGCTCGGAGTTGTTTATGCTCTGTCATTCGGGCCTCCCGGCGGCCATCTTATCTGCCATGTTGTATGTCTGTGAACTTGACCCATGCCAATAACCTTGAATGACCTAGAACCCAAAAAATTCCTAAAAAATTGCAGAAAAATTATAAAATCCCTAAAAATGTATACAAAATAAAATTTTGGGAAAACAATTATTGAAAGATTTACATGTAGGAGGTCCGGGGTTCGATGGTTGGTGGATCGACTAAGCTTCCGACACGACCGGACCTCGCCAAGTCGGCCAGTTTCCATCTCGTCAGCCATGTTATATGTTGATGACCTTGACCTTCAACCTTGACATTGGATGACATTGAAGCCAAAAAACTCTAAAAAATCCGAAGAAATAGAAAACAAATAGAATTAGATCATAGACATGTAGATTGAACAAGTTAATCGTCTTTATTTATTTATTTTTTAGTGAAAGCATGAGTCTGAGGGAGTGCGTCAAGAGTTTTGGGCGGCTATTTACATCGAGATCTTGAGAGGCGTTGAGGGTGAAGCGAGGTGAGTATGGAGCAGCACTGGAATGAAAGGGCAGGGGAAACGGGATATACCTAGAAAACCCGCCAACCAGCAGCATCGTCCTGCACGCGAAAGCGATCCTACCGGTAATCGAACCCGGTTCGCCTAGATGGGAGTCGAGCGGTCTAACCACTGAACCACCGCGGCCCCAGCAGATGTTCGTGTTACGTATTTAAAAAACGTGATATTTGATAGTTCTGCGGAAATTTAATGAGTGGTCCTCAAGTGCACGCGCACAGTGGCAACCTTTGACCTTCTGCCTGCGGACGTCATCCTGCATGGCTTCGGAGCGACCCCTGTGCTTCCCGGGATGAACGGGCGTCCAGATTCCTTCCCTCGTATACTCCCTCGCCAATGGTTTGATCCAGCAATTGCGCGCGGATATCCTGTGTGTATTTTTTTTTCCCCTGCTGCCTTCGGGATCCCGGGCTGTCGACTCTGCCCTGACAGAATTCGGCTGCGCCTCCACGAAGCGTGTTTTCTCTCACTTCCGGCGTCCGTGTTACCTTGTTAGCGTACCAGGGTATCGAGTCTGAAGCACTACAGCTAACGTGATTTGTATGTTTGTATGCGTGTGTGTGCATAGACGCCGAGGCAAGCGGAGGGTTGCCCCTCAACTTTTCAGCCAGGTGGGACGTCGACCCACTGGGTTGATAAACAGTAGTTGGTTACTACTTCAGTTTGTAATAAGAGTTCATAACTTATTGAAGACTGCTTGCCTCAATATTTTCAAAATATATTTTTACAAGCTTTTGCCCGCAACTTTGTCCGCGTAGAGTTCGTGTTTCCGTTGCAATATTTCTTAAATAGTAAGTATATTTTTAAAATATAACACATGTTTTAAAATAGAAAGTGGAATGAAATGCAAGTCCAAAAATAATAGAATCGAAGCTGTTAAGTTTGGAGTCTTTATTAGTAATCGGCCATGTCAACATGTCAGTTAGGCTTTGTGCAATATTTCTTTGTAAACATTGTTCTTTGCCATGTCAGGGTGGCGCCAAAACAACCAGACTGATAAGTGAGTTTACACGCGAGCACGCCACGTTAAACTGACCGCGGGAGAAACAGTCCTGCCTTAAGTCAACTGCTGTGAATTTGAGAGTTTGCCCCTGCGACTTATTTATCGCCATCGGGAAGCACACTTAAGGGGAAACTGGAGTCTCTTGAATTCAAAAGGAAGGTCACTGTGAGTCAATGGAATATGCGGCACAAACACTGTTTTTCTCTTAAACGATCGAGTTAATATAGTGGCTTCGACTACTTTGCGATATAGAGCCTTGACTTCCAGCCTAGTGCCTTTACACAGTTTCAGTGCCTTCAAAAGACCACCTAATATTTTTTCTCCATAGAAACTTTGAAAAATCCCTTCTTAGATGCTGCCTACATTACATAATGAATGCTTCCTCCAACTTTCATATTTCTATGACCAATGGTTGAGGCTGGGCGTTAATATACTGTCAGTCAGTTTCTCTTTACATATACATTGAGCTGACAAATGTCATGGGGTACCTCCTAATATCGTGTCGTGTGGATCTCGGAATGTTGAATTCCCTAACCATTTCCGAAATGGAATGTCCCATGCGTCTAGCCCCAACTACCATTCCGCGTTCAAAGTCTGTTAATTCTCGTCGTGCGGCCATAATCACGTCAGAAACCTTTTCACATGAATCACTTTACTACAAATGAAAGCACAACCAATGCACTGCCCATTTATACATTTTGTACGAGATACTACTGCCATCTGTATATTTGCATATTGCTATCCCATGACTTTTGTCACCTCTGTGTGTGTGTGTATATATGTATGTGTGTGTTTGTGTGTGTGTGTGTGTCTCTTTACTCAACCAAAAACAGCAGTACTTCAGTAAAAAAAGTTTCATTTTGATATTCAAAACATTGGCTCACGTGAAACAAGGGTTACATACTTGAGTCATAGTATGGACACACGTACAACGTACAGTATTACGGAGGGGAGAGAGAGAGAGAGAATGAGCGAGAGAAACAGATAGGGTGAGGATAACACTTCTATACCTCAAAGTAGGAATGCTCACATATGTTTCCGAGGTTGAGGTTCGTAACCAGAAATACCGTGCGTTTACTGGGGGAAGAAAAGTATTATATTTAGAACCCGGAAATTTGCAAAGTGAGACAATCGATTCAAAGACCTTGTCACTTCATTGAATAGCTGTTTTTTTTACACTTCTACTGCTGTCACAGTACCCGGCTTAGCCCTTCTGTTTTCTCTCCCCTTCGCATCTGCTTCTGGCTGAAAATTTTTTGCAAGTCAGGCTAACATATCTGGTTGCCGGAGAATAGATCGTTTTTGAAATCAAACTTATGGGAGAGGAAAATATATGTCCATGGCTGCGTGCATTTTAACATAACCATTGAACGACTCTGCGACAGCGACTTTAGCTCGGCGTCATATTAAAAGTGAGATATATATTTTAAGTAGTAGGCAATGCAACAGCTGTATTTTTGTTTTATTTAAACAAAATAAAATTTTGGCATAGCAATAAAAAATATATATTCATAACGATATCTGTGTCATTTTATATACGTATTGATACCATACACTGTTCACTGATTTTAAAAACCCTGCTAAAGATATACTTTTCTCATTTTTGTATCCTCCCGTCATATGTACAATTTACATAGCCATGGGACTCATCACTTTATTCATGCGTCGATCAGGTGAAAACGTGAAATTATCAAGAACCTAACGTATCACCAATGTAATTTCGTACTATATTATGATACCTCCCCAGTGCTATGGCGTATGAGTAGGTATTGATTCTGTTCTCGGCGTAAGGCACCAGCAATTGATGCTAACCCTCAGTGTCAGGGCGTAGGCATATGTTGACGCTACTATCCCTAGGTCCAATTTACCAAATAAATTCACCTTCTTTGCAAGTTAACATATGTCAGTTTTATTTTTGCTTAACAGGTTAACTTCTACATGAACACACAAGACAACTCTCCCCCCCCCCTAGCTATGTAGGCTATGTAGGGCTTGACGCGGCGATNCAAGACAACTCTCCCCCCCCCCTAGCTATGTAGGCTATGTAGGGCTTGACGCGGCGATTTGTCCCGTGGGGAGCAAGGTTCGTCACACTTCCTGTATGTCTCTACTTAGCTGTCTCGAGGCGATGGTTGATCTCCCAGCCGGCGACCTGGGGACTGCTCCGTCACTCGGTGGACAGACTGCGACGCCTGGGCTGCGACCGTCCCTCGCTGACCGGCGTTGACGTCTCGACATCTTCTCTCGGACTCGTTCCTCCCGACGCCACTCCACACTACTCGCGNGTCACTCGGTGGACAGACTGCGACGCCTGGGCTGCGACCGTCCCTCGCTGACCGGCGTTGACGTCTCGACATCTTCTCTCGGACTCGTTCCTCCCGACGCCACTCCACACTACTCGCGTGAAATCGGCCGACTGCCCCGTTCCTTCCTTTTCCTCGTGTTTTTGTAAGCTCGTTCGCCATATTAAACTCGCATCATCTCTGCACCTGGTCGGGCTGACCGCCGCGTCCTCTGGGTCGTAAAACGTGTTCGGCGCTCCGGCTACCCGCACGTGCTGGCATACTGGGTGGTCCCTTGATTCTGGCATATAAGTTTAAGTGCTCCATCCTGCACGTGCTGGGACACTTGGTGAGCCCCTTGGTCGGCCCCGGGTTTCTCCTGTCTCCGGATATGGTGTCGCTATTATTCTCGCACGCCCGCCAAAAGCTCTCATAATTTATTGCGGTAGCCATCTCGGGAGAGACGCAGCTGTTGGTTTGAGCTTAGCGTCCCCTTGTAGTTGCGAGACGCAGCTGAGTCTGTCTTCCTCCGCATGTGGCCCCTACACCACGTGTTCATTCCGCCTTGGAATCCTGGCGCCATTCTTCTAGCATGCTCGCCAAACCCTTAATATTTATTGCGGTAGCCAGCCTGCTAGTTTCGACAGAGTGTGCCTTCTGACGAAAAATATCTGTCGGGACGCGGGACGTGTCAATTATATGAAATTATATCTCATAAATTAAAATATTACATTCTTAATGCAACATGAAGACTTGGAACATTTTTTCTTAATTTGCTGCCAACTTAACTGAGAGCTTGCATTCCAGGTATTCGGTAGTATATAAACAGTAAACGAACAGTGAATTTTTCTCAGAAGTTGAATTCAAAAGTTCTCACTTTACAGTGAACAGCATATAAACGTTAATGAAGAGGACATTTTTAAGTTTTACTTGTAGCGGAAAAATACGATATAGGTAGAGAACACCCGATCTTCGCGAGAAGCGTTCCTGTCCAGCTTTATTTGAAAACACTTTACCCCACAATCCACGAGGGATGTGGTGGTGTAGCTTTCAAACTACTCGCCTCCCACGAAGGTGGAACTCAATTCCCACTGGGGTCACTCTTTTGCATTTCGCTGCTGCTGAACCGGCGTGTAACGCATCCGTCGTCACGCCTTCCTCTGCGAGTTAGATATGTAACAGTGCGACTTTATTACATGTGATCAAACTTCTACTACTATACAATTCTAACTTTAGAAATTCAATTTTATTTTACCATTTTCACTATTTTTTCTTTTTGGGACACTTATGTTAAAAACAACGCCGTACGCTCTTAGAGAATTACTTTTTTTTTTTTAAATCTTTTATGGCAAAAATTAATATTCCCATGGATGTTATATTTTCTGAGATACGCATAAACGCGCAAACAACGAATGTACAGAAAATACGTCCAGAACCTCTCACCTCTAGACCTGTTCACTTTTAATTCGACGTTAAGTCATGGAACTATTTCCCCCCATCGTTACCAACTTTACTGGGCGCATGTCACTCGGTGCGCCCATTAAAATATTTGCATGTAAGATCATTGACTTTTTTTCTAAGGTTGATTTCAAAAGTGTTCACTTTATTGTTTGAACAACCTTTAAACAATTTTAAAAGCCTCAAGGTCATNTCTTAAGACTGTGATAAGCATTCCGGGGGAAGCTGAATTTCTCGCAAATTAGACCTGTAACAATATATTGTCACATGACAAGGAACCCAATGTTTTAAACTATAGATGTCACTTTCTACTTTTATCCTTTCCCCTAAGGGCACCGCCTGACTGGATCTTGAATTGCAACGTTGTGTTTTCGAAATCAGCATTTTTTTCTATGAAACCAATAAACGTGTCCCCATTAACCGATGTACGAAAATAAAACACACTTCAGACGAGGTACGAATAATACTCTATACATCATGCATATTATAAATTATAACTTCAGAGAGCCCTTCAACATAACTAAATGTTCTTTGTCACACTGCTGTATGTCATAATATAGTGGTTGAATATATCCGAAATTATTATAGGGACGTGCACTGAACTTTGGTTTAGATTTCCCAGCAATAAAATAATAAAGTAACCATTTTGAATTTTTTTTTAATAGGAAGAAAATTATTGTGGTGGCTGTAGATAATTATTTTCTACCTTTCCTGAAAAAAAAAACTTATTTCCAGAGCATTTATTTTCTGAGATACGCGTATATACACGCACACATTTATTTTGCAGACAATACGTCACTAGGAAGTCCTCGTAATGAGTGTTGACTGGACCGTGAAACAGCTATAGATCACCAGCAGCCAGCCTGTGTTGTCTCCTGCAGCAACACTTAGCCGACTGGGAAGGAAAATAACATTTCGATACCTCAGTACAACAGTGTGACAACTCAAATAATCTGATTTTTTAATTAATGTCATTACAGTATGACGTAAAAATATCTCTGTCACGTGTAACGTTTTGCATCTTAAATACTGACGGTTATACTTTTACGTGGAATAATGTAGCATGGCAATGCACTGATGTAAGGTATTTTGTTATGCTGAGAAACAGCATATTTTGAGTTTTAATACTTTTGCACTGAGGTACAAATTTATGGAACAGGCTAGTACACACGAGCTGTAATTTATAACTCAGTTCCTTACAAGCATAGTTTGTTAAGTTATGTTTTAATATTTTCTTATATCTATTGCCACGAGAAAAATGTATACACGTCATGAGGTATAGAATTAATAATTTTTACCGTGTTACCCGGTCGTAGTACCACTTCCACAAGTGCGGTATTAATTAAAGTTTTGTGGATTGTGTGTATCGGCATTGGAACTTAGAATGGGCGCGTAGTAATAGTATGTATCAAGAAACTGAAATAAGTCATATTTTCATTCTTGTGTACAGCTACGTGTTAAAGATATGCTTCAGTCAAGGCACGCTCCAAAACGAGTTTATTAATAGTTTTCACTTTTTTTCTCCAGACGACTTTATGACAGAGTGAGCTCCTTTGGACGGTTTCACTACTGACGTAGAGGCGGCCGTTGAAATTTGATGGGCTGTGTGTACGAGTCGCGCATTCTAGTGGTTGAAAGTTCGATTCCGGCCGGACTTGGTGATGTTCCCCCGTCCCCCACGTGGTTTGTACGTTAATTCCACTGAATTTGTTTAATTTTGCTTATTTGTTTTGTACAAATGGTAAGAATTAATATGTTAGTAACGTACTAAAGTAACTAAAAATTTCTCAGTTTCAGTTGATTGGCACTTGAATAGAGTGATTGGGTAAACATGGCGGAAGGATACAAATTAGACAGAAATGTATAGCTTAAGCAGGCTAATTGTACGTTTGTAGTCAAATTCTGCGTGCTCGTTATTCGAACTTTGCTCATAGTGTTACAGACTGGAATGCCGGTTAGGCCACGAGAGCGTACGCGCTGTTTTAGGATCGAAGTAATATTTATTTTAGTAGGTACGTAAGCATTTCACCAGAGACGTTAATAATTACAAATTAAAAATATGTATCAGAACCTTTGAGAGGACCCACGTTTGGTTCAATGACTTGGTCACCAGAGTTTCATCTCCGAGGTTCCGAGTTCCTTGCCAACCCCAACATGCGGAAAATTTTCGGACGGGAATACACGTCGGGATAATCGCGAACACTCGGGTTTTCTCGGGGTACTTATTTTCTGTCCAAGTTGTCATTCTGCAGCTGCTTCGCAACTTCTTATTTATTCCTAGGCCTGGCCGAAACGTTGCGTATGTCCTTCTTGTGAGCAGCCGGCGTGATTTTCATTTAGATCATTAAATATTTTTGTATAGTTTGTCCACCACTGAGTAATATTAAAGTGTAAAATATTGAAGTTAAAATTTTATGTTTCGTGATCTGTATGTTTTTTATAGCCATAGTCACACACTCTCGAGGTCATACTGTTATAGGCGGAGGAGGTGGATACAACAGTTTCTGTTATCATCCAAGTAAGGAAATTCCCTTTGACGAAATATTATCGTTTGCTAATGGTCATGTCGTGGCGTTATGTACAGGGCGTTGATGAACGTAAGTAATTAAATCGGTTATAATGTTTGTAATTACAGCCACTTCAGTTTCGTTTCTCTCGGCAACCCTGCCGCTTGCGGAGCCCTCAGTGCGCCGTTTGGCGATCACTTTTGCGCGCCAGATCAATTTGCATGCAAATGTCGCGGCGGCTAATTGTGTTTTGCCTGGGCAAGAACTCTCGCCGCCCGCTTCCCGTGTTATTCTTCCCCGGAGCGACTGCAAGTACCTGGTCGGCTTGGTGCTGTGGAACGTCTACACAGTCAAACATTTATGTACTTGTTGCAAACAATTATTTGTAAACTTGTTGCCAAATAGTCATAGTGACTGTACTCGTCTTACGTTCAACCAATTACACACAACTAGAAATTAACCTGATTCTAATGAAGTGGTGATTTATTAGTAAATAACATTTCATTTTATTTGCGCCCTTATTCTGTCAGTACTTAATGTCTAGTAAAGATACCCGTTTCAGCAGTTTTTAGAACAGCAAACAATATATTTCAGAGGAGAATCGAGGAACAGAAACTACTATAAACACCTCTAATGTTTTTTTGATCTTATTCTTAAGCAGACACTATTGAAAAATAATACTAAACAATTTTTTAATGAAACATATTTTTGCTGAAGCGTTGTACTCCGTTTGGCAACCTAGCAGGCTGCCACCTTTGTGCTTGGTTCGGGCAACTATTTTGCGTGCATTTATTTCCTTTAAAGCTCATTTCAGCGTCGTGCGTTTTTGTTACCCGTAAACAAAGCACAAGAGCAGAATCAATTTTTCTAATAGTAATCTCCAGGCAGTAGAATGGATAAAGGTTGTATGCACCTTATAAGTAACGGCCAAGGATATAATAAAATGTGATTAGCCTACAGAAAATTACTTGGCGTATGTTTAAGGCCTTACATGAATACAAGATGCCCAGTATTAAGGCGAAATTGTTTTACGTAGTCTAGATTTCGTTTGATATACTTTAAGAATTTGGGTACACTGCATTAGAATGATTTTTGGGAGTAGCTACGTAGCTTTGATACTTAATGGTTTATTTTTAAATTGGGTATTTAATTACATAAATGCCAAGTTTTAAATCCGTCCTAGGAAAAATGTCCAACAGAGGAGTTTTGCGAAGAAACTATTTTTTTGCAGCTGATTCACTTTTTTAACGTTTACATCAGTTTAGGTCTTTCTACGTCAATTGCTAAGTTTGCAAAGTGGCTGGATTATATTACTTATTCTAGGGAAATAAATAGGTAATTCAAATTAAAGACAAATATTTCATCTGTAACAGTTTTGTATGAAACTTCTTCCCTTTTAATAGGTATGTAGATGAATCTCAAAGCACGCGATACTGTGGCGAGAATCAAAATGTGTAATAATATTGGTCATCATCATTTGCGTACCCTAACTTACGCTTTTCGGAAAACGAATGTGCCAAAGTAAAAGCTACACATGGCGTTATTTTGGATGAATGCACTCAGAGCTACATATATGAACCGCAGACCCACCTTTACGCAGTCTTTCCGGGCCATACGTCTTGTTCACAGTTGCTAAAGGCAGTAGTGGCATCTAGCGGCATGATCAAAAATTACGTTCCAGTATCCACGCGGAGGTATGCAACTGAAATTGACTGGACGATAATTCCAGACGTAAAGCAGATTCTGGTAATCACGCAGTATCTAAGTAGGGGATGCAGAAAAGTTTGGATTGTCACGAATATTCCATAGGAGAAAAAGTGGTTAATTAGGGGGATTTATCCCCTTTGCGCGTGCGTGAGCGAGGCGGGACGGGGCATTAACTGCGAATTAATGAACCCGCAACAGCGCCGCCTTAAATCAAGTTAATGAGCTACGTCCAGCAGAGCTCCATCCCCTGTATTTCTCGTTCTGTCTCTCTCTCTCTCTCTCTCTCGCCCGTATCTCCCCCTCCCTTTCACATCATACACACTCTGAAAGAGGTACTGCCGCCAGTTTGTTATTTCGTTCGGGTTGTTTCAAGGTCTTAAATGGTACATAACATGTAATTATACTTTTTTATTACCATGTTTTGTACTTATAAGAAGCCGTAAATTTTCTGATATAAGAAGCTGCGAAGGCGTTCTTACCGCACTGGTGTTCACTGTCTGAGGTTCTTATTTCACTTTCGTTTTTCCGTTTTTCACTGATTCCAGCCTACGGCTCATAGGTTAAAGATGAGGTAGCATAGACTAAAGATGACGCAGACCGATGTCGCTGGCTGCGCACAACCTGTCTCCGTGTCCCAGCACTGAACTGCTTTTCTGCCAACACGACTAATAAAAACGGCGTGGATTGGATTTGAGGTTAGAATACTGTTTAGACGAATAATCGTTGTACCTCATCTTTAATCTATAATTGATCCACGCCACACCGGACAGGTTTACCACATTGGCATTCTGTCAGCCTCTGGGTTGTCGAGTTGATTGTGTACCAATTAAAGCCACTTGCATTGTGTAATGAAATAACCTACATTCGTGTTATAAATTGAGAAATGAATCCACTCTGATAACTTCAGTCATTACTAGTGTTTTCTTCAAAGAAACGACTGTAATTTATTGACCACATAAGTTTGTAGTTAAGACAGAATCTTCAGTTGTATATTGCGGAGAAAGGAAATGAATTACACGATTTATTGCTTTCACTAACTAGTAAGAACATGGCATAGTCTTTGTAGAAAATAAGTACCCTCAATCTGCTTTTGAGCAGATTAAATGTTGGAAATGAGTATGTATTATAGTTGGAGCCATGCTGAGGCTTTATTTATAAACTGCATAGTTCTTCATATTGTTAATGTTTATAACTTTCCATATTCGCATACTCATGGCCTGCAGTGTCTTGTGGTGGTCGCCTCATCTCGAGTGTATGAAGTAAAAGAGCAAACTGAACAAAACTATCATTGTAAAGAAGTGGTCTGAATGTTAGAGTGAACAAGGAATTTCGGTACAAGTATGATCGGGGGTCCATGGGGCTCATCNGGGGGGGGGGGGGTTGGAACCGCACGTCCTGTATACCCATGGCTCGCAGTGGTGTACCGGACTTGTATGTAGATGCCACGGAGGTAAGTCGTACCGTGTAACTCGGGCCGTCCCACTCCCATTGCCGGAGCGATCCCGCAGGCCCGCGAGCTGCTGTGAGGCGAATCCCCTCCACTAGTGCTCGTCACGTGACTGCGCGCTGGCGTTGGGGCCTACGCATGCTATTGTCCGTTGCCCAACTATAAATTGATGTTTTATGGTTGCATTAAAACTAGGTTAGACGAAGTGTGCTGACATCTCAAAGCGCGTACACATACATTGTTCTAACCTCAAATATTTTTCACATTTTTGATAGTGTTACTAAAATAAAAACAGTTCAGTGTTGGCACACGAATGGTGGATACTGCGCATCTCGCAATCGCGCTCTACCTTATTTTCCTGTACGATATACAGAATATTTCACTCGGTCTGGGCACCTGATGTTCGCTTATATTGGGACAGAACTTTCCATAACATTAGTCATGTTCATTTAAATCGAATCTCTTTTTACCCGGGGCTACGGTGGCTGAGCGGTTAGCCTGCTCGCCTCCCGCCAAGGCGAACCGGGTTAATTCACCGTCCGGGTCATCGGATTTTCGCAAGTGGGAATCGTGCCGGATGATGTCGTTGGCCGGCGGGTTTTCTTGGTGATCTCCCGTATCCCCCGCACTTTCATATCGGCGCCGCTCCATACTCACCTCAATCACCCTCATCGGCTCTCTAGACCTCGATGTTAAGAGCCGCCCAAATCTCTTCACTTCACCTCTTTTTACTCCTACTGCTCTCATACTGCGCATTTTATGTTTGCGCATGTTATGCACAGTTGAAGGTTCTGGGGACTAAAACTTGTGTGGGTGGAAGTAAGTGAAAGTGAAAGTGCAGCAGCAGTACTTCATTTGTTAATGGCTTAGGGAAATTGGTTCAAGTCCCTGGGGATTTTGGAAAGTGTTTTCACAGTTCAAGGTTGTGGGGCAAAGGTGAGTGAGCTACACGGGAACAAGGGAACATGAAAAATTTTTTTGAAAACCAGTGAATAAAGGCACTTGTTGCACAGCGATCTGGGACAGAATGAGAGCCTGTTAGTGACTCACACACTCCAAGAGTGAGTCAAACTGATATTTAGGAAATGAGAACCAGTACCATTTGCAATTAGATTAAAGGTAAGCCATTCATGTAAGCCAAAATTTAAAATATTGAAATAAAATAATTTCAATTGAAACATTGCTGTTTTTGGTAATGGAACGATCTATAAACAATATATATTTTGATAAGAAATAGGCACGCAGTATACAATAAGTGATAAATGTATACTTAATACAAAGTGAAGTAGTGGCTAGGCACTGTATATCAACCCATATAAGTTATAAATGTATACTTAATACAAAGTGAAGTAGTGGCTAGGCACTGTATATCAACCCATATGGGGTTGATAAACTCGGTGCCTGTGGACCGCGAACAGAATGTATAAACAGGGCTGCCACAAGTGGCCAGGTTACCGCGCAGCGAGACTGCAGTTCGGGGATCCCACGCGCGGTTCGCGCACGAGGTGCGCGTGTTTGCGGATGACGTAACGCCGTCCCGGGACCCCTTGCCAACGTCTTTGTCGCGTCGTAATCGCTCGGTTGGCGCGCGATCCGCATCCCAAATGCATCCGCACGCGCCCGCTCGCAAATGAAGTGGCCTTGTCGGACGACGACTACGGGTAGGCCCCGCCGCGCGCGACGGGAAATGAACACACACACCCCCCCTTCCCCTCTACAGTTGTGCACACAGTCTGCTTCTCTCTCCTCTCACGGGGGAACCTACCGGTTACGGCGCCGGTAATAAAGTCCATTACCGGCTATTTGAGTCCGGGTTTATCGCTGCGGCGCTCCGAGCGAAATGTATCCGCCCTCTCGTGCGTGAACACCGGAGCCGCGATGGCAGGCAAGACCCCGCCCCCCTCCGGACCGGGAACCACCAATCACCGCGGGCGGTGAAGGCTTCGATGTCTAGAGAGCACGATCGCCTCATTGAGCAAGGTCGTTGATCGCTCGGAATAGGCTAGCGTCTTGGAAAGTTAATATTTTTGCAGTGGGAAGGATATTTTTCTGTGGTATCTACAGCCCTGGAAATCCTGGGTTAAACTATATATATTTTTTTTTGCTTACTACGGTTTTATTCATATACGGCGGTTGGGGGGGGGGGGGCGAGAAAACGCTCCTTTCATAAAATATTTAATAATTAAAAGTTTTTGCTTTTGTATTTATTTACAGCGTTTCTCTAATCCGTAGTAAAAATGATGCCATTTTCATAGGTTGTACTCTGTTACTGGCCATACATTTATGATTGTACGTGCATGCTTCAGTACATATTACTTGAAACAGTGCGAGACTTGAACATACTTAGTTAAATAATTAATAAAAATTTTGTAAATTTTTTAGTTAAAACATATAAATTATTTGTAAATGTACTTGTGTTACTTATATCTTATATATTTTAGTTCTTTGTGGAAATTTATACAGCAGTTAACTTACACGATACAGAACATTTAAATTACCTTGCAGATGTATGATAAAATGTCACGGCTAAGGACATTTTCCCTTTTTCTTAATGGAAAATTCAGCTTTCACATATCCAATACCTCATTGTCCTTGGTGGGACTAATTTTAAATTGCATCACTGTAACTGTTCACATTTTTATGAACATCTACGTTACCACCAGACTTTAGGAGACCCGTAAATACGCGCTTGCACTGCAGATGAAGGAATACAGGTTTCTTCTACTTGATTCGTGAATATTCCCGTACCACTCAACAAATATTCTAATTGACAATCCTCACAGTGTAATTATTGGTGTGCGGTAAAGTTGGATTTGTGGCTTTGTAGTGTTTTATATTTAATTATGTGTTTTGGTAATATGTATTAGTGGTGTTGAACATTGTTGTGTTAAAATATATGTGTTATACACTTGTGGTGCTGAAGACTATATGTTTTCACGCAGTACTTAAGAATACGGAGGTGAAACAATCGCTTATACCGCGAACTCCAACCGCATAGGGGCCTCGGTGGTGTAGTGGCTAGAATACCCGCTTCCGATGAGGCAAACCGGGTTATATTCCCGGCGGAGTCGCCTTCGGATTTTCGCATGTAGGAACCGTACCGGACGATGCCGCTGGTCGGCGGGTTATTCACGGAGATCTCCTGTTTCCTTAGCCCTTTCATTCCGGCGCTGCCTCATACCCACCTCAATCATTCTCATCAGCTCTCAAGACCTCAGTGTTAAGAGCCGCCCAAATCTCTTACTCACTCACTCACTCGAACCGCATACGCTAGCAAAATATTGGAACGACGTACGCCAATGAGCACCTGGTATACTCTGTGCCATATAAGTTGGCCAGATTCTGACAGGTCTGCGAAAGTAGTGCCACTGTTTACATCTGACTATGTATCCTTCCGCCATCAGCTGATCGGCCACAAGGCAACGATGCTGTTTATTTTCATGCTTTCATTATCAGCCGATCCCCTTGTCAATGTACTGTTCGTGGGATATTTTAGGCAAACTTGCTACTCAGAAATACGTAGCTGCGATTGTAGTAATATAAATGTGCACATAAATCATTAATCAGTAAATTGTTATTTTAAAAGGCAAAAATATAAATAATTAATTTAAAATTTAGTAACTACAAAAAATGTAATGCTATACAAATTTTAAGATATTTTAGATTGAAATATGTCTAAAAAAATTAGTAGGTTATAAAAGTAAAAATATAAAACCTTGCAAAAAATGTAATATTTGCTAACTCCTTTTTATATGTCCGAGACAGTGAATTTGGGATAACATTTGCGAAACGTAGTTGTAGCTATTAGCACATGTTGGACATTGTAGCTAATATATTCGAGTTGGAAATATGCGACGTGGAATAACATTAGAATTGCTGAAAAACTATTCACGCGTGTCCCACTTTCTTCGAAAACAAGGAAATGGATTTTCGGAGAATAATATGGCGTATAATTTACGTAGACGAACCATTACCCGCCGAATAGAAATTACTAGTACTCAAAATAACTGTACACGAAATATATGTTACTTTAAAAATTATGCAGATCTCGCGAAAAATAAAACTATTGGTATATGTTCGTAAATGTATATATATCGCACACGAACACTATTTTTTTTCTGACTGGTAATGCTTCGGTGAAAATCCGATAAATGGCGCGCACAACATTTCTGGAGCGAGGCGTGAGCCGCTTACTTTGCTCAATAGATTGCGTCTTTGTAAAGTTGACTGTTCTTCTATTACTGGCTCGGAACGACACGATTTTTAAGTATATTTCGTCATATTATTAGAAAAAATTATTCAACAATATTATGAAATATGTCTATGTATTTGTAATTAATATCAAGCATGTAATGAAAACGGTGTTGGAGAGCGGTGATTAAGACGTAAAAAAAGGTTTTCAAATTGTGTTTTATTTTGATGCGGAATAGCCAACGTAGTATTAACTTTTGTTCGTTCGTGCATCAGCTGATACAGCATTTGGTAAATGGCACTTTGTTTGTTTCATATACATCAAGTTGCCACTCACTGACTCTCAGAATATGCCAACTTATATGAAATGAAATATATCCTCGCCAGCCAGCAGCCCATCGAATACGGAACCTTTCGCATCACTCAGTAGTCAATAAGGCACAAGACCCTTTCCCAGAGTTTCGCGCAGCCATTCAGCGAATGGGTACGCCCGCATCAAAAGAACCACTCCGCTATTTAATCTTTGTGTACTTATTTACTCTGTGATGATGTGTTATTTATAGGTGTTGGAACACTATACATGATGTTAATATACATGTGATACACAGGGCCACCTGTTTTTCGCGAAAATATCTACGCGGAGGCTAGACTTTAATATCCCATGTGCACACTTGCGGTCTTCATTTGACTATTTGCCGCTTGGATTTATGTGAATACAGTCTGTTGTATTAGTGGGCTAATCAGGATACATTTCTCCGATACTGACCGTCCGTGATTCGTGGGCAGACAGATGAGACGCGTAACAATTAAAATGATCCAATCACGAAAGTGATTCTTAACTACAGTGCGTTTGAACACAACTTGTTCTGAAATCTATTCGCGATAAAGAGGCACCCCCTAGTGATATGCATAGTGACTTTGAACAATATAGATGATGTGGATTGTTATCGTTCTTGTTTCAGAAGAGGAGTGGGGCGGAGATGGGAAAACTCGTGGACAACAGGGTAACGAGCAGTCAGGTGAGTCATACCTTACCATCACTATTTGCACAATCGCGTCTTAGTGTTTTTTTTACAACGCATTTATAGCTGAAATTAATGTGAAGATGTTTGAACCTATTTTGTATTTGTGGTTTAAACTAGTGTGCTTACTGGGAGTCAGTGACAAATCAGTGAGACAGTATCGTGCCATGGAAAAAAAAAATGAAAGTCACAGTAACTAGTAATCTTTTTGGGCAGTGGATTGCAATAAGTTCATTAATTTAATTTTTATATAATATACATAATGTATTTCTGCCCAACACTGTTCAGCTTTGAGACATTAAAATGTTATGTCGTTACCAGTACAAAATATGATTTCTCGGTTTCATATTTTTTGCGTAAATACGCAAGTGTCAAATTCACAATTTTGCTTTTACTGTCATACAAACAATAAGACTTACGTTACTTGCATAAATTAACTAAGTTACGTTGAAACACGATTCCAAGAAATATTTCAAGTGTTTTTTTTGTTAAAATTGTAGAATGTAAGCAGGCATAGTTATTTATTTGTGACTGTACCTGAATTATGCTTCAAACAATTTTTTGCCTAAAGCGTTTTAAAATGCATTTCAACTTCCCTTGTTTATTTTTTCTAGTTTTTTTGGCTTACAAAATTTTTTGTGGGAGATAACATTAAAATTATGATTTTGCCAAGCAGTAAAGTTATTCTAGAACAGTTAAACGATTTTCTTAAATCGTTTGGATATTACATTTTGTATAATGTCTACATGTTGAGTGGTATTTGAAATGGGTACTAAATATTCTTGAGTGTTGTGTCTTGTAGTCACGGGGTGTTTTTAATTGCTCTGTGTTGCTATCTCACTTCATAATCTCCACCGCCGCAGTACATGTTTCCGAATACCTAGTCACAAGAAATCGACAGCCAGGACATTGAGTGTCTGACTTTATTACCTCACAGACTTTCTGGTATTAAAATTTTTTACCACAAATGGTTACGTCTTCGTGCAATTTTAGGAGATACCTGAGGGCCTTCCAGCGAAAATGAAGGTCTTAATGTGGAATGATACGTTAATGCTTTTAACCTCCACGAACTTGCTTTAGGGTGGCGAGTGAAGAGACTACACATGCGTGGCTTCTCTGTGAAACACTATACCTACACATACTCATCCCTGTATACCTCGGCGAGACGTCAATATTTTCCTGTGAGAGTACTGCTATTGCCGGAATCAACATAGCTCTGACAAACACGACACGTCTTACATAAAAATTTAAACCAAACAGCCCATCAGGTGAAAGACGTTTCTCACGTTAACACGACGAAAACTTTCGCACGACCAGAAATTTTCGATTTGGAACGATTTAATTTTTGTCTTGTCGTGCAGCAATGAAAAACAGGGCGAACAACGCTGTAAAACGGAAAAGTTCGAATAATTTCCCGTACATTAAACAATTTACGAAAAATTATTTGCCACTTTACCTGATTAAACTCGTAAACTCAACATCTTGCTATATATCCTGTAGCGCTAACCAGGGCGACACAAAGGAGCAAAGCTAATCTTTTCAAAACATCTCTTACTGACATCATTTTCTTTTCAGCAGAGTATAATACTTTTTTTTTGCTGAATGTCTTAAAATAAACACGAGTTGTTTTATTAAGAACATATATTTGTCATATAAGAAACAACTGGGTGTCATACAAGAAAAGCCAACAAGGTTTATATAACATTAATTATGAACATGGTGAAGGTCACCCCTTAGTGACAAAGCTATTTTCTACTTGAATAACAATTCTTAAAAAGCAAAATACTTTGGCTTGTACTGGTTATTTTAAACGCACGTACAGCCATTTACAATACGAGGCATCTATAAAAAGAGCGAACTCTAGCCAAAGAAAATTTTACAAACATTATTTTCAAACTACTGAAGGACTCCCAAAGGTTTCCTTTTAATTCTATGAACGGAAGGGTCTGATAATACATACCTCAACAAGAAGTCCAGGTGCTGCTTCTCAACGAGGGTGCAGCTTATAGCACCAAAAACATAGCTCTTCTCCTCAGTCAGGGGTTTAAATATTTTTTATTTAGCCAATCAGAGAGCTGAAATATAATAAAATAGTCTTTTTTTCTTGTAAATATCGCCACATGCCGCGCTGCGGCACTTCCGCATGACAACACTCAAACACGTCACGGCGAAACTAGCGCTGCTAAGCGGTGGGCTTCGAGAATCTTCGCCGCGCCTGCAGTATAGCCCAGTGCGTGACGTGAAGACTGTCGGAGGCGTCTCCACTATCGGCGCTGCCCCAACTTGACCGGTTAACATGGCAGCCTTGTCGAGGGCAGCGCAGGAAAACGACGCAGTGTTTCTGCATCTCAAGAGGTAGGACATCTGCTTCACGTAGTTANGGGGGGGGGGGGATTGATGTAAACGTTTTAGACTTGTTGCTAGGCGGGCTGTACATAGCTCGCAGGCGGAAAATTTGACGAAAATGAAACGTCTCGTCTCAATTTTGCCACGCTTTAACATAACATCTGCAGTCTTTGTTAAAGGATATAAACGATAAAGTGAGCATTTTTGACATCATCCTTTGAGAAATGTCACTGCTTACGTGTATATATTGTAACATGCTCACTGTGTGGCATACGTTCAATAAAGTTGGTAACGACAGAAGGAAAGTAGTTATATGTCTTAATGTTGAAATAAAAGTCTTAGATAAAACATTTGTGAAAAATGAAATGATATCTGCTTTCTGTTTTTCTAATGCGTCTGAGTGCAAATATGAGCAAATTTGTAAAATATTTACTTTTCTCATAATTGCATAGTTTCATTTGACCGACGCAGGAACAAAGTGATCAGACCCTTGGCAGTATTAATATTGCATATATCGGTAGAATACACATCGTTAGGGCAACCTGTTTTTCGCGAAATGATTTCACGATTAGTTGTAATCCAAAACACGTTAGTTCAGAACCAAATGTATTGGTTGGATGGTTTTACCTCTCGCACGTCATCGGTTTCTGCGAGCCAATCACGTGCTTCAAATGTGGGGGTAACTTTTTACGGATTAGCCCAGTCGAGTAGAAAATGTCTTCTCACACAGACACGCAGCCAGTAGTCAAAGGAAAAGTGCAAACCTGCACGTAGTCTCCCGGTCGCCTAGGAGTGAGACCCTCCTGACAAACACCTAACTGTCACTTTATCTTGCGTCTCACCCCCCCCCCTCTTTTTACAACTATCCTCCCGTTATGACAATTGCGGTTGTCGCTTTCGTCCCGCCTGACATAAATTACTCACAAGGGGGAACTAGATTGGATTCCATTGAAGTACCCGACTGTGCAATCAGGGTCATTCCATATCAAATCAAGCAACACATAGCTCATTTTGAACCGTGTAACCTCAGATTCCTTTGGTTTTTTGCATAGTGGGATATCAATTGCTGGTCGTGCGAAAGTTTTCGTCGTGTTAACGTGAGAAACGTCTTGCATCTGATGGGCTGTTTGGTTTAAATTTTTGTGTAAGACGTGTCTTGTTTGTCAGAGGTATGTTGATTCCGGCAATAGCAGTACTCTCATAGGAAAATATTGGCACTGGTACTAGAAAACTGATCCGGGACTTGTCTTAACGCTCTTTTGAAAGGTTTGATTTGACGTTGTGCACAAAACAGTAGGTAAAAAATAATTCTTGACACTTTTACAAAATGAATTAATTACATGTTTTGCAAGACATCCCGCAAAATTTTAAATGTTTGTTTGAGTCATTGCGATCATATAGCTAGGGTATTGTAGCACGAAGTTCATTATTTTTTGGTCATAATTTCCGTTGTTAACTGTCTCTTAAAACTAGTTTATTCTGTAAGCGCCTTAGAAATAATGCCGAAAATTCGAACCTTCGTTGGGGTCGCGTTGGTGTAGTGATTAGTAGAATCGCCTCCAACCTAGCCGAACCGGGTTCGATTCCCAGCGGAGTCACTCCCGGTATTTCGCATGTGGGAATCGTGCCAGATGCTACCGCTGGTCGGCGGGTTTTCTCGGGGACCTCCTGTTTCCCCCCACCCTTGCATTCCGGCGCTGCTCCATTCTCATCTCACTTCACCCTTACTTACTACAGTTGTGGTTGAAATCATGTTTTCAAGTAATGTACACTTTTTTGGCTTTTATCTATCGAATTGGTTAAAAAAAATTGTTACGCAATTATGGCATCTTTGTGAACGCCATTATGCATTTGATTTTTTTTTTTCACGTTTATGCAAGTACCTTACTAGTGTTACTGGAATATTTTATCGGTAGTTAATGATTTTTGTATTTAATTTCATTAAGCATAGTTGGTTGTAGGAGTACCTTTATAGTGAGTATTCTTGCGTGAAATGTAATATTATCGACACGTGTATGACTTGGTCCGCCATTTTCGTTACCGTTATGTGTTATGAAGCGCTAACGTGTATTTCCATTCCGCTGTTTATTGGTTTCGGGAAACCGGTGAAGTTTCTTATTTACGGAATGATTATGCAAATTATGTGGTTCCAGTGGCGGACAAGCGTGTCCAAGGATTGCCACAGAACAACCTGTATTCAGGATTTGCAAATATGGATTAGGAACCGTAAGTCAAAATATTTTGTAAATAATTATTTTAAAACAGTTGTTATAATGTGTGGAATGTGCATAGCCTAGAGAACTGCCATTTCAACGCTGTTTTGTAGTGTAAAAATAACACGTTTATTATATGGAAAATCCAACAAGTGTTGGTTAATTTCACCAAAAATATATACGTACATATCGAATGTGTTTATTATTCACATCGGCGCGAACAACATAATATATATCGCGTTTTGTTCTTTCGGTGATATTAAAATTTTACAGGTTATAATAATTTGAATGTTACTTCTGTACAAACAAAATTTTCTACTGATCCATCAAAACAATACGTACGTAATTCAAAGTTGTACCGTCTCATAAGAAGTGCTGCAAAACAATGCCGTCTCATGAAGGAAGTTACACTTAAGTGTCTCCCAACACCATCCACCCGCAATAAAATAAACAGAACCCCAAAAGTATAACGTGGTCATAAAAATAAAGTAAGCTGAAACGGTAACCTATTTTGATCATAGCATTTGTTTACACACTTTGTTTTCTTCATAGATAGAAGAGCTATGGCTGAAGGATACATGGTAACCTTGTTACATTTATAGAACTGTCAAAATTTTGTGAACTTATATGAAATGGAGTATATGTTTGCAATTGGACCACGGTTTATTAGAGACGCCCAAGCGAACTCTGAGCCAATAACAGACCTGCAAGGATACCAGAACCGAATCCTGCGCTACCTAGTCTGAATTTAAGCTGGCTACACACTGGGGCAGCAGCCAACGAACGCAAAGCTGAGGCTCGGAAATATACAGGACCGTGGAGTCTTGCCTACGGGGAGTTTAAACCGCGACTTTTTCCTATCCGTACATACTCTATGTATTGCAACTTTAATATAAATTGTTTCTAGTCAAAACGACGGTAATTAACTCATATTAAAATCTCTGGCTAAATAAATATGCGTGATTTCTTTTGAGCTTCCAGTTCATTAGAAAATAAATGTAGTGTATTTACTGGGAATTAAATATTCTGCAAGGTCGAATAATTCTAATTCTACATCATTTTAATAACTATATATTGAAATTCAAGCATACGAGTAAACAATATTTTCTTTTAATTTTTTAATTTATTTTCCCCATAACTTGTTGCAAATTAAACTGGGGGAGCCTCTGTAATGCACTTTCTTTTTAGTTTGAAATATCGTTGGCAAAACGTCAGGTAATAATGTTGCGTCTGTTTTGTCTTCGTCTTTTCTAGTATTTACGGTTTACTTCAAGTAGCGATTTTATGTGAAGCGCATGTCTTTAATTTATTTTTGGTTGCTGTATTAAAACTTTGCCTCCCCCCCCCCTAATCCGCTCCGCATTATCCTTCCAGCGCACAAAGCAGGTTATTAATAACAAAATATACAAAAAAATTAACGTTTACGGAAAAACACATGTGGCTGATTATGCACGTGGATGACATACTGCTCACGTGGCATCTACACAAGCGCCGTGTACACACAATTAGTTTAATGGTCGTGATGGTTGGACCGAGGAGTCTCCTGGTCGCCTAGGAGTGCCACCCTCCTGACAAACACCTAACTGTTACTTTAGCNCCCCCCAGGGCAACCCTCTCCAGTTCTGACAATTATGGTTGTCGCTTTCGTCCCGGCCGACATGAATTACTCACAAGGTGGAACTAGATTGGCTACCAATGGAGCACCCGACTGTGCAATCAGGGCCATTCCATATCCAATCAATCAACAAATAACTCATTTTGAGCCTTGTTGTCTCAGATTCCTTTGATTTTTTGTATAGTGGGAACAAAAACTAATGAACTTCGTGCTACAATACCCTAGCTATATGATTGCAATGTGACTCAAACAAACATTTAAAATTTTGCGAGATGTCTTGCAAAACATGTAATTAATTCATTTTAAAAAAGTGTCAACAATTTTTTTTTTACCTATTGTTTTGTGTACAACGTCAAATTAAACCCTTAAAAAGAGCTTCAAGACAAGCCCTGGATTAGCTTTCTAGCACCAGTGGCTGCCGAGCAATCGTAATTTTTGTAAATTTAATTCAGAGTTATTTAGGAATTAATTTCAATTTTGAAAAATTGATATAAAAACCAAGTCAGACAAAAATATCCAAAAATTTTGGATTTTTCGTGAGGGCCTTGTATACTCCCCAAACACGAAATATCAGAGAAACCTGAAGCATGGTGGTTCAAGCCCGTAGTTGATTTGATATGTAGAACTTGTTAAAAATTGTGAGAAAAGTACGATTTGATTTGTGTATGAAAGAATAAAACGCATACTTGTTTAAATTGGAAAGAAAGATATTTTGCTAGAACTCAATTAAATGAAAAAAAAATTCTAAGAGTCAATTTAATTTAAAATTTAAGCATATTCTCAGTATGCTTTATAAAGCTAATTTTCAGAAAAAAGGTGTTGATTGTACTTAATTATAATTAGTAATACTGTTAACAAATATTTTTCATTATTGGTTTTAAACAACGATTTCAGCTTTCGTTGCTGAAACAGATTTCTTTATAAAGTTCATTAATGTGTTTTCTTAGGCAATCACACACACACACACACATATATATAAATAGGAAATACGCTTAAGTTGTAATTAAAAGTGTACTCTTTAATTTAATTTTAAAACTCATTAAGAAGCTGATTATAATAAAATATTTTGCACTGTTACAAATTATGATTTTTCTTCTTTCTCATGTAAATTGATTTGTACTTTTCTGACAGTTTTATTAGTTCGTGTACTTTTTCTTGATGAACTCTGCTTGATATACAGTAGGCTGCAGTGCCCCAATTTAAGGCACTCTACTTTTATTTTAATTTTTATGTTTATATAGACAGCCATACTCATGTTGGGAAGTTGAATGCTAATAGTTTGACAAATAAAAATATTCGCCGTCAGGTAGCGCTGATGATGAATGTGGATGGCCTGTCGGATTTTCTCTCTCCTCTACATGTAAACAAATGGGATATTTGTAGTTTCTATATATATGTGTGCGTGTGTGTGTGTGTGGGCGTATCCCACATCTGCTGCCNGGGGGGGGGGGGGGTGTACCTGATTGTATTATGTTACGACCTACGTGAATAATAAACTTTCTTCTTCGCACCAGAGTGGTAAATTAACGAAACATTTTCCCACAGATAATTGTAAAAAATTCGATCGAATAATTGTACTTTGTAAAACGTCGAATCATCCATTTACTTTAATTAAATGTGGCAACAGAATCTAAAAACTCCTTCTGACGACAGGTATACTTATTAAGTTCTTAAATTCGTAACTTTTTCTCTCTTAAACAAGCACATGCACGGCAGTCGTAAGCTCATTGTGGAACACAATTAAATATTTTACTCTTGTAAACAGCATTCGAAGGCATGAAAAAGTGAAGGTAATTCTTTATATTCTAGCCAAACACAAACTTTTCCACACAAATAAACAGATTTATTGGACAGAATACATTCATACACAGGTGACATGTTACTCCTCCAACACGGTATGACGTACAGGACATGGATAAGTTAGTACCTACTGTGTGTCTGCGGCGTCAGCACAGGTGGCAAACGACGCAGTATCGAGAGAAAGAGACTTTAGATGTCCGTCAGGGGTATCTCCGCCCAAGCTGCTTCGATACATGCCCAAACTTAATATGTTATGGCCGCGGTTGTCCTGTGGCAGGCCAGTCGTATTCCGACCTCTGACCACACGTTTTAGGTGGGCGAGAGATCCAGTGAAAGCGCACGCCAAGAAAGCAGCGTGACATGATAGTCATTCACCAACCTTCGGACGATGTGTGCCACATGAGGTCGCGCATTATCCTGTTGGTACAGGGCCCCAGGTTGACCCCGAAGATAAGGGTCAACAACAGGCTCCAGAGCCTCCGCGTTGTGATGGTTGCTGGTCAGCGTATCAGCGATGTGGACTACGCGCAAGCGGGACTCCAATCCGATGACACCCCATATTATAACTTCAGGTGCTGGACTGGAATTAAGGTGCAGAACCCTGCCAGATACGGATGCAACCATCGTGGTGCTGCAAGCTGAAGCGGGATTCGTCGGAGAAGACGATCGCATGCCATTCGTCCCTACAGGCACAACGTTTCACGCATCATTGCAGCCGCAGGCGCCTGTCGTGATCAGTCAGTGGCAGCCGCAAAAATGGAAGCCTGGACAAGATGCCATTATGTTGTACGGTTGGTAATCGCCATGCGCACCAGATGTTTGTCCTCGCGCTTGTTGGTGCGGCGGGGCTACTATTGGATTCCTCCCCGTCGCTCAGCCCGTCCCTCATCCACCCACTGATCCCATACCCATATCACTGTGGTTGCATTTTGTGGTAGGATGAACTACAGTCCCGACTGGCCACAATTCTCCCACGAACAAATGCATAAACCTGTTCGTATGGTTGTCGTGTTCTTCGACGCGCCATGCGCATGCCGTTTGTGTACACGAACGGCGGGAAACACAGTACGCAGTACACAGTACATCTCAGCGGCTTCCAACCTCAACTATACTGATTATCAGTGTCCCCACTTGGCTGAACAACTAACCACGTCACTGTCGTACCTTGTTGAGTGAGTGAAGATATTTGGGCGGCTCTTAACAGCGAGGTCTTGGGAGCCGATAAGGATGATTGAGGCGAGTATGAAGCGGCGCCGGAATGAAAGGGCGGGGGAAACTGGAGATCCCCGAGAAAACCCTCCGACCAATGGCATCGTCCGGTACAATTCCCACTTGCGAAAATCCGGTGACCCGGCCGAGGATTGAACCCGGTTCGCCTTGGTGGTAGGCAAGCAGGTTAACCGCTCAACCACCGTGGACCCTCGTACCTTGTTCTTACACGTTTCCCTAATGTGAAGTCCTTCAGAAGCGACCTTCTTATTGGTTACCAGTGTGTTCCGTGGTTTAGCGCGCACGGGCTATGATGAGACGTAAATTTTCGCCTCATCTTACTGGCAGGTAATTTTTGTGTGGGCTCAATATTATTTGTTTGTTTAGAAATGTTCAAAAATGTTTGATTTTCAGTAGTTGGAACTTCCTAGCGCTTCCTAGTTTCTCTAGGCAATACCTATAAACCCGGATTACAGAACTGTTAACTCTATCACAGAGTAATGAGATCTTTCTGAGGCTTTTAATATAAGATCTTTCTGAGGCTTTTAATATTGTATTTAAGTTCATAAAAAAATTTTTGAACGTTATGAAGTTCTTAGTTTGCTAGTTTGTGAGGAATATAAAAAGAACTGCCTAGCCCCCGTTTATCGATTTCTCAGGCCTAATTAAAGTATACTACACATATTTTTAGCCGGGCGTCTGCTTTTTCACATCATCTTTAATAACAAACACCCATCCTCACTTATTGAGATTTATAGTGTACACTTAAAATTTACAGCAAAGTCATTACGAAGTTAAGTTCCCGTCCCTCCAATACAGGGACGAAGCTTGGGTCTCGTTCTGCTTTCCATAATCAACCCCCTGCAAGTTTCTTCTAGTTTCACCCCTTGGCTGAGGGGGGTGTTGCGCCCATCTCATGAGACGCATATCAGTGCGAGGGTTGTGTGTAAGAGAGGGGTTGAGGAAGGGGGGAAGTTGATTAATGCGTGGAGGCAGCAGCCGGGGCGAAAGCGAAACAAGTTATGCCGTGATGTGCCAAGTACCAAGTTGGCACTCCGTATTTAACACACTCCAGCACCCTACCCCCTTCCATCCGTAGGCGCCTCGAGGCCATCTTGCTGCTAATGATCGCTGACGAGTTTCTCGACGGAACTAGCCTGTCCCCCTCGTCCACGCTCGGACCACTTTGCAAATTGGGTGCCTCGTGACGTTGTTACCCCCCACCCCCACCCTCTGTTCCCCGGGGGTCAAGGCCGTTGGAGAAGGGCGTCGGCCCTTCCTGGTGTCCCCCATACCATTCCTCCTTCCCTCCAACAAACACCCTGTTCTGGCGAGGCGCTTGAAGCCCCATCGCTGCGATGAGATCGGGGATGGCCGCGCCTCTCAGGGGTGGGCAACCTTCCAGTCAACCGTAGAGTAATAGTGGCTCCGCTGTAGCTGAGGACTTCCGAGCCTCGCCAGTGTCAGCCCAGTTTCCCTCCCAGGAAAGGGAACAATTGGGCGGAGGAGGCGTGGCGGATGGGAGACGGTCTGTGCAGCTCCCCGAAGCTACCCCATTCCCAATTAGTTTCGGTGACAGAGACCGCATTTCAGACACTCGACTTGTCCTCAGTGCTGGACAATGTTAGCTTGCAACTTCAAACTCGCTCCTACTGCGGTATTTAATACGAATAAGGCTACGTACGAACTGTAACATACAAACCACGCACTGTTTTGTAGCATACAAGAGAGATTAACAAACGTTGAAATACAAAACTTGAATTCACTGAAAAAGTAGGGTAGTAGGTATTCACGTCTCTCAGCACTAAAATTATTTCCGGAATAACGAATTAATGATATTACAATAAGTTATATTGCGAAAATGAATTACTTAAATTTTAACAACATCATTACAACATATAATGTAACAAGAACTATATGGATGAGGCATAATAATTACAATAAAAAAATATTTAATGTATTATACCAGAAAATGCATTTATGGTTTATCTTTTTGCCTTCGAAATACTCGTGCACACATATTACCGACAATCTGCTTCGCGACCGTAATATTTATCGAACACTTTACAATATAAGGCTGTTCTGGGTAAGGTGAGCACTTTATACGGCGGTAGTTAAAAGTCCCTTTCAGCTTATTTGCATCATTTGGACAGTTATTAATATGAAAATTGCCGTGTCACTAATAAATACACTACATATATTTTAATGCTCTCAAAAGTTAAGGTCTGAGGCCATATAAAAGTATAATTTTTTTGGCTACCATGCCTGTTGGGAGGTACTTAAAAAGTGCTTACTTTACCGTGAATAGCCTATACCGCCCGTCCAAACACCTTCGGTTATTGCGTATTATCTCGATCTATTCTCCGCTCACGATAACTCTTGAAAAGTTATTGCTGAACGTGGCAAACTGGGCCTGTCTGCCCGCCTTTCAGCGACGAGGTGAAAGAAGCAGTTACAGACTGGTTATCCTCACAGGCGGCAGATGTCTATGACTTAGGCATACAAAAGCTTGTAGAACGTTATGACAAATGTTTAAAGAAATATGGAAACTATGTAGAAAAATAGAGAAACATATAAGGAATAAAAAAAACTTTTTTTTTTTTTAAATCTGTGATGGTTTATGTTTTATAAGAAATCGGACCTTACTTTCTGAGTAACTCTCGTATATCGGTGTTATTGTTCTCGATTTATCAGATTTGTTTTTATGCGACTTTCATTACAATTACATGCAGAATAAATTTCCTCAGCCAGCCTTGCACCTGCTCTACTGCGATACCGATTCACTTCTATATCACGATCTCTACGAGGCTGTTTTCCGGGATTTTGCTGCACATTTTGACACATCCAATTATGCGCCAAATAATAAACAAAATTTCCCTTTAGTGAACTAAGTCATTACAGGAGCTATGAAGGATGAATGTGCTGGCTGCATCATCACACGCTTTGTGGGTTTCTGTCCTAAACTTTATACATATACTGTTATGAATGACCAGTATGTGCGTAAAGCTAAAGGTGTGAAAGCTAACATGTTACAGTAACTCCTGTACGAGGATTATTTGGATTGCCCTATGCATAATTCACTGGTTATGGGGACCCAATACCATTTCCGTTCGCATGCCCACATTTTATTCAGAGAATGTGTTACCAAGGTGGCCTTGTCAAGCTACTACGACAAGCGCTACATCGAGTCTGATAACGTGTCGACTTTACCTTGGGGCCATTACAAAATTCCGTCGTAAGTTAACCTGCTCATCAATA
This sequence comes from Clitarchus hookeri, assembly GCA_002778355.1. NCBI lineage: Eukaryota > Metazoa > Arthropoda > Insecta > Phasmatodea > Phasmatidae > Clitarchus > Clitarchus hookeri. The sequence goes on along the minus strand of NQII01000076.1, from coordinate 1,210,710 downwards.
TCGTCTCCTACCATCCATCAAGTACAGTCTGCCATCCACAACATCAGCTAAACGCCTGTCTGCTACTCCACACCACCTGTCTGTGCAAGACGCCAAGTCGAGTCCGCAGCGCCAGCTAAACGCCACCTACCAGCTCCAAAATAAACTCCGAGAACGAGTCCGTCACAGTGGGAGTCCAGTTTACTGGCTCACCTCATGTCTTGCTGCGCCTCATGTCTGGCTGCGCAGGGAGAGGTACCTCGTCGCCTGTCATCCACTCCATCGCGCGGGTGCATTCTGCTACTTGCCACGTCCACCGTAGTGTTAGTGCAACACACCATGTGTCAAGCGGTTAAACTATGTTAATGGTGTGAATTACAAGAAATATTTTTTTTTGTGAAAAGGAAGTATTACAGCGAAAAGGAAAGAAAAACAAACTGTGTGAGAAGTAATTGTTAACGGGATTTTTGTGTATATTGTGTTTATAATGTGTGTGTGGGAGTTAAAGTAAATATTTATTTAAACCTATATTATTATTTACCCTTACTTCAAAGTGTGTATTTGGGGATAAATCTTTGTTGCAATATAGTGGGTACACGTAGATTGTTAAACGGTTACGCGAGATAAGCATGGCTGTCACATACACATTGGTATTAACGAAAAATAATGTTAGTGAACATAGGAAATGGACATTTTGAAAATAAAGGGAAGTAAACGTTAACAGGGCGATACACCTAGTTTGTTAAACAGTTATGCTAGAAAAGCATAGCTGACATATACACATTACAGTGAACAAAATAGTGATAGAAATGTTAAGAGTACAAAATTTGTTTTTACCTGTGGTGGTTAAAAAAAAAAAAATATGTAGTTTACAGTTTATTTGAGGAATTCATGGTTAATTCAGTGTTTGTTGGTATTTACTTTTCCAAGTAACATCATCGTTCGTTCTAAATGATGTTTGACATAAACCTATGTGAAGAGGCGGTCGGAGTCCCTGCAGCCTTGCGCTCGGCTCCCTTACACAACCTAATATTGTGGACGTATATCACAAACATATTAGCGATTCACAGCACAGTTGCGTTTGAACAGTGTTTGGGGTAGGACGTGTGTAATTACTCTCGGTACGTGTACTTAGTCTCGGTACATGTAATTACTCTTGGTACATGTATTTAGTCTCGGTACATGTAATTACACTCTGTAGGTGTACTTATTCAATGCACAATTACTCATTATGCAATTTCTCGTCACTCAATTACATTTAATTACACAATTACTTACTTTTGACGGAACTGTAACCGAGGAGCGCCTCAACAACCTGGTCAGTTGTGTTTCGGCAGCCGATGGGTGAACTTGTGTACTTTAGTGTGTAATTACTCTCTTTGTGTGTGTGTACGTAGTCTCGGTACATGTACTTTCTCTCGGTACTCGTAATTGTTTGTTATAATACAATTACTCATTATGAAATTACATTTAATTACGCATTAATAACCCTCTACGGGTCTCGAACCGATAACTGACAGACTCCTCAATCCTACACCCTCCTCGAAAAATTTTACAAAAGTCGCGCAAATGTCGCGTGGGCGCTTTCTCCACCGAAAGGGTACCCCCACAAGCAACAGCCAATCACAGCACACCTCAGAAGGGATGGGATAACCTGTCAGCCAACCACAACACACCTCCCATTCTGAAGGGGCCAACCACAACACACCTCCCATTCTGAAGGGGGGGGGGGGGGTCTGTTTTCCAGGATAAAAAATGCCGGAAAATTAGTGTGCCTCTCACCGACACCCGTTTACAGGTTTTTGAAATGTTACTTAGGCAACTAATGACGCCCTAGCATGCCAGAACATACTCGCTACTCCTACTTATGTTATATTTGTGTTGGCATTGTAAAAATTATATATATATATATATATATATATATATATATATATATGTGTGTGTGTGTGTGTTGTGTGTGTATTAATTGATAACGGGTGTCTCTTTGTGACAGGGTGGGTGACTGTGACATTAAATGTTTTTCACTATTCAAATTTTCTTTCGTTTCTTAGAGGTTGTTTCAAACGTTCAGTAGTTGAATTCGCAGCACTGAATATTTAAAACATCTAACTAAAATAGGGGGGTATTTAAGTACTATTTTATGTGTCAAAAGTCATCCCACAATTATCAAAAAGGGACACCCTTTTACGGTATGACATATATATATGTATATAATATTTTGCGCCAATTATCTAGATATCCATAGCATAATAGATATATCGTCATCTCTGAAGTTTCGGGTGTCACAACATGGCAATGAACCCAAAACTAATTACATTTTTTTCGCCATGTACAACTATAGGCAAGGCCAACCTCTGCAGACGACACCCGGAAGACACACCGATGACCACAGAGTACTTAAGAATACATATGTGAAATATTCGCTTATACCGGGGGACTCTAGCCGCACACGCCAGCCAAATGGCGTCATTGACCAACGAAACGTTGGAACGCCTTTCGACAATCATCACCTGCTAACCTACTCGGCAGCTGGCAACCCTGTTAATAGGGAACCTTTCGCAGCATGCAGTAGCCAAATCAGACGCAATGCCCATTCCCATATACTTGCGAAGCCAATCAAAGGGCGGTTACGTTCACATTAAGGCTGTTGCCTGATTTGAAAGCAGTGAGAATTTGTTGTAGGGAAATATATGTTATTGAATCTCTGTTTTTTGTTGGCGTTCTTGTTAAAGATAGTTGTATACCACCAGGAAATTTTTCGAGCAGAAAAATACGTGCTTCCTTGCTATCGAAGCCGTTTGTAACATTAGTGTATAGCCCGTTACCTAGAAAGATAAAAAAAAAAAAATTAAATAAAAAATTACTGAAAAATAAATTGGTTTAATATTGTCGATACATAGCTTGAGCGTATCATTTCTCACACTTAGGTTTTTCTTTTAAATTCATATCTTCAAAATTGGCTTCAAAAAACCGAATTTAATTAACATGTATTTCCCTATAACAAATTCTCACTGCTTTCAAACCAGGCAACAACCATCAGAGAATTACCGCACGCCATTTAGTCTCTGTGTACTAACCTGCTCTATAGCCGGTAACGGAACGGCATCGTGGACAAGTACGGGAGCGAAATTGCTTAGCATTGCCCATGTTGTATTCATTGAATGACTCTAGCAGTGGCGGTACGTAATTACATGGAAAATTATTACCATTGGAGTATGCCATTACGGAGCTATGGTGCGTCACGAAAACCAGAATATGACATTAAAAACACAAACGCCGAATATAAACCAGTAGCAGTTGCAGCAGCAGAAACTAATCTTTGCTTATTTTCGTTGTCTGTATGGCGGAGGAAGAAACACATGTCACGGGTGACGGAGGATTGTTTGTCTGTAACTTGCGGAACCGCGGTGGTGAATTAATCAGACCACTAGTTGAAGACCTCAACTGTTACGCATAGTCCAAATCTCTATCTCAGTCACTCACATGTCTTTAACCGGCATTTGTTTAATAGTACAGCGAAATTAATTGGAAATACTGTGCTCGATGGAAAATGGTAGCCTTGCGATTTCTTCAAGGAGTGGAGTTGGCGTTTCTTCACCAAGTGCTGCTCTGCTCACAGATGAGGTAAACCGATTTTCGTCTTCTGCCCAAGCCCCCGACTATGACTCGTTCGTCGCCTACACAACTGTCAAAGTTACATGATCAAGAGTGATTTTTACATTTGAAAAGTCAACAGACCCGCCCTTTTCGATGAGTAAAATATTTTGACTAAGGTGAATATGTTCTAGTTGCGTCAAAACTAGGTTAGAGGAAGTGTACAAACATCTCAAAACACTTTATTACATATACACCGTTCTAAAATCAAACCACATCCACGTTGGGGCCATGGTGGTGTAGTGGTAAGACTACTCGCCTCCCACCTAGGTGAACTGGGTTCGATTCCTGACGGGGTCGCTCTCGGATTTTCGCATGTGGGAATCGTGACAGACGTTGTCGCTGGTCAACAGGTTTTTTTCTCGGGGATCTCACGTTTCCCCGCCCTTGCATCCGGCTCTGATCCGTACCTCATCTCATCATCAGGTCTTAAGATTTCCATGTTAAGAGCTGCCCAAATCTATCCACTTTCCACTCCACTCTGGATGTTGATACCGAGTTTGTAACAGGAATCTTCTCTCTTCGAAGAATCGGCATTAACGGGTGAGTCGATGCTAGCGGAGCTTGTTTTCCCGCCCACTGCACTCAGTACGTGTGCAAAGTGTTTGAATGCCTCACATTGCTGTCACTGTACGTTCAGTTACTTTCCCTCTGATAGACGTGTCAGTCAAGTGCCGCGATCAGTGACTTAGAGCGGAAGAATTGTCTTCAAACAACTAGCAATTGCTGATGTAGCTGCAGTATGTTGCAGAACAAATTTACATTTTTTCACAGATGTCACTGATATAAATTTCATTGATTCGAATTGGAATGAAGGATGAAATTATTGACCGTGTTAAGAGTCTAACCTTTGTGACTTCTGCACAGATATATTTTTTCAGGCAATTTTCTCATGTGAAGTTTTTACTGAGGATTTTACAAACTTTGAAAAGTAATTTTTAGTGAAAATGTAACATCTACGTTCTGAAACATTAGTATCGGAGACACAAAATACGTGTACGTGCTGCCACTCATTTTTCAAGCAGAACAATTTTTACCGTAAACGTTCTCATTGAAACGACTGCTTCATCGTGTATGTAGGCTTGTTTATACACAGTACAACATAAATAGGGGAAAATTCTTTAAGTCATTGTGAATTGGTTATTCTTCACTTCAATCGCTTAGCTTTCACTGTTTGACAAAGTAATCGAATACTGCTTCAATTTATACTCGTTCTTACGGTGTTCAAGTGAAAATATCAACTATAATGCAAACTATAAAGTTTCAGAAAATATTCAGTCGTGACATAAAGTTGGTTATTAACAATTTCAGATAAAAAATTTTTAAACCTAAGATAAAATCTAGAGCCATCAACAACAAATGTGGAGGTCGTTACAAGTACACAGATGTGTTTGTTTGCCCCTGCGAGGAGGGGGTTTTGCATCCGAATATAGTGTGAAGCTGTGTGCACCATTTGACCTAGACTGGACGCTTACCCCAGCTGACCTTTATTTTGCGATGTAGAACATACGAGAGCTGCTGGAAAATTGCAGGCCATAATCGCTAAAGGGTCTAGGGGATGAGCCAATCACGCGAGAGGATGTTAGTGACCTTTTCCTCGGCTTCGCCACGCTAAAAACATCCTCTCGCCGATAATAGGCATCTGTGCGGAATCTGCGCCCTGTTCATTCGCCCACTAAAAAATAAAAAATAAAAAAATGGACGAGGGTGGGGTCGAGTAAAGTGTGACCTACAAACACGAGCTTGGTAAAGCACTAACTTCAGATTCCGAGTTTTTTGGGTTCAATGTAATTTATGGCTTCTTAGTGCATTTTGCTCCCCCCCTTTTTTTTAAATTTAAATATCGGTGTTATCTTATTAGTCTTTCCAGTAAAAAAATAACAGTAAGAAATAAGACAGTGATGGGAAATTACGTTTAATCTAAAACTATTTTCAAAATGGCAGATTTTGTTGATAAAATAATCTCGTGACCATACTTTTGCGCACAAAAATAATTACCTGTTTCGTAATTTGTAATTTTGTTATATTTATTATTTAGATTATTTAGCTAATTATAAACGTATTTGTAAATACGTTTTTTTTATGAAAAACATTTATTTTGTAGTTTTTAATGTTATAATATTTCGAACATTTTAGCAATGGTTAGGGTCATAAATAAATTTAATTTTAAGCATTGGCGTTTTTTACATTTATTTTTGTACTTTAGCTACGACCGCACCGTTGCGCAGGCACGGTCGGTAAAAATTGTGATTTCCGGCAACAGCCGAATTAAGACCTAACCAAGTTGATAATTAATTACCATATTACAATTTATAAATGGCCAAAGGCAGTTGGATAATGCCCGGCGTTATGGTTTGCACAATATAGTTTAAAATTTAATTTCATGTTCAAGTTAATTAATTAAAAATGTAATTATCTTCGAATACTTAGATTAATAAAAATATTCCGGCGTCTTACACACTATATAATATATTTAGTAACAAATTAAAGTAACAATTTATATTTAAATAATTGTGACGGAGGGAGATTTAAATATTTAAATAGCCGCATGATATAAATCCTATAGAACTGTTTTCCCCGAACACTCGCCTTCCGATCATTCGATGGTGTAGGGCAATCACATTGCGTTGGTTGTTCAAACACAGACATTGTGCGGGGGCTTCATTACTCGCCTTAATAAAATATGATGTCTTATGAACGTGCACGTGTTACCATTACCCGAGGGGAGGGGGGATGAGGTGCTGATTACTAGTTTGGCTTCTTCCTTTCTCCATTCGCTTGCCACGAGCGAATGTGCAGAGTGGTAATATACTGGACTCTCATTCTATAGGAGCCGGTTTCGATTCTCTGTCCAGTCGTCATCCTGATTTCGAGTTCACTCGACAGAATAAGAAGTAATATCATGATGACGAAACATTATTTTGTAAACAGTTTCATATGAATATTTATGAAAACACACGGGGTATGAAATAACAGACATGGGAGGCAGCCGTATACACAAAAAGTACAGTGTTACAGCCATCAAAATGTAAATATGCAAACAAGCACATGTTCCTAGAATATCTTAAGAGAAGAAATTCATTATGATTTGTTGTATATTTACGCAATGTACAGGTAGTAAATATTGTGTCACCTACCTGGAGCAGTATTCGCGTTTGAGGTTGAGAAGCGCGGGAGCGATAAGGACGACACTACAGCGAGCATCAGATATACCTCATCGCCTTCGTTACGTGCAAGACTCTGAACTAGCGTGCAGTATTTCCGTCGCTTCGCATGTACCTCTGGAACTTTAAGCAATGACCCTACCATTTTTTTTTTGTGGGAAGTGTGTTGCAAGCAGGTGTAATATAGGCTCCTATCGTAATTTAGCTCGTGTGCGGGCAGTTTATTTTAAGATGCAGCAATCTGGAAGATCTTTTTTTTTTACGCAATAATGTTTATAGCATACGTAATATCTTGAAGGTACCACGTCCGGGGTATGTTTTCGTTTTGTGGGTAAACCTGTCGGGGACACGTTTAATAGTTTCGTTAAAAAGAAAAAAAACGCTTGTATCAAACCTGCTGCAGCGTAGTTCAGTTCCCAGATAGGCGTCCCCCTTAAGAAAACTCCCCAATAAAAATGTTTTTTTTAATCACAAGGTCACGTTCGGCCGTAAGTAAGCATCGCAACGGCGATGGAGAATAGCGCAAACAAGCTTCGCGCACGTTCTGTTTCCTCAGAATTTTCAACAGTGACTATAGGGTTTTAATACAGCAACCTGTTCAGAAAAGATACCACACTGTCTATATATTAAAACACTTTGTATAGAATGAAGAATAAATGTCGTCAACAGAAGGCCACGTACAGGTTTTTTTCTGACTTTGGTACTTTCAAACAACCGCATTTATGTTACAGTAATCAAATTAATCAACAATAAATAGGCTGTTCACGGTAAATTGAGCACTTTTGAGGCCCTAGCTACTTTTTTCCTATAATCCATTTTTTTTATCCTTCCACGATGTTTTTGAATAAATATTGCCATGTAAGTAATAAACACAGTGTATATCTATTTTTCATCTGACTCGAAAGCTAACGTCTATAGCTAGAATAAAATATATATATTTACTATTATTCCAAATGAGAGTGCTTCGAAAAGTGCTCACTTTACCGTGAATAGCGTTTAGCAACAACACATCGACTCTTATTTATGACCTGAAAAATAATGCATTAAAATATTGCAATTTTTTTTTTAAATTTAAATAGACACGCTCGCTTGCAATGATACCCATATGACAACTACGGAGCCCTCTTAAATATGGAACTATCCTTTTTAATGCCTAAGTTGTATGGCCGGAGAACTTAGACTTCGGGTATCTCCGGCAAGAATTCGTTCCCGCTATTCGTGTTGGTGGGGCTTGGTGCTCGCAAGACTGCTTCACGACGATCTGGCGGACCCTTATCTTTCCAGGTCACCTCCCCTACCCAGCTCCACCTTCATCTCCCTTTTCTAATGACACGAGCCTCGCTGGGGGAACTGCCTAAATCCTGCCTGGAATTTAATGGCCTGGATCTTCCAATTTTTTTTCTTTCTGCCTCCTTCTCCTTCCCCAACGTCCTGGCAGCCTCTCGTGCTCCCCAATTTCCTGCCTGCGCAGCTCATATCAGTCCCGATAGCGATCATCATTATGAGGTGTTGGCACCCGACCGAGTCGAGGGTTAATGGTCGTATCCAATAAAAAAAACTACCTGGCGCCGCAGCTGTCGAGTGGTGCACGGGGTGGATATATACACTTCAGGAGAATCCATCAGATTCCTTAATTGACTGGAATTTTTAAAATGATTAAATTAAATTACTGGGTGCGGATTTCTGAGTTATTTTAACAACACCTAAATGAAAGACCGGACGTTTAATTAGAAGGAACGAAAGGGTAATCTCATCACAATTGTTATGGCCTGACGTGTGAGTAGTGTCCGTAGAGGGAAAATGGGGTTAAGAGTGCGCACGCGAGGTGCGCATTATCTACTCTCCATGTTTCAACATTGAACTGCTTCTCTGTTAGTATCAAAAACAATCTAGATATGAATGTAGTGGATAAATTTGGACGGCTCTTAACATCGAGGTCTTCCAAAGCCGATGAGGGTGAAGCGAAGAGAGTATGAAACAGCGCCGGAATGAGGGGGCGAGGGAAGCCGGATATCCCCGGAAAAGCCCGCCGACCGGTGGCATCGTCAGGTACGATTCCCGCTTGCGAAAATGCGAGAGCATCCCCGCCAGGAATCGAACTCTGGTCACCTAGGTGGGAGGCGAGTAGTCTTACAACTACACCACCGCGGCCCCAACGTGGATATGATTTGATGTTAGAACGGTGTTTATGTAAGCTAGTGTTTTTATGTGTTTGTACACTTCCTCTAACCTAGTTTTGACGCAACTGTAATATATTCAACATAGTCAAAATATTTTACTCATCGAAAAGGGCGGGTCTGTTGACTATTCAAATGTAAAAATCACTATTGATCATTTAACTTTGACAGTTGTGAAGGTGACGAACGAGTCAACGTTGGGGGCTTGGGCAGGAGACGAAAATCGGTCTACCTCATCTTCAGTGTATGGTAGTGCCTGCGTTGATGTCCAGGTAGTTGACTGCACTGCCGCTACCTGCCCACTCGTGCCACTGTGCAGGGCTAGCTGGCACGTTGTTACTGCATTCTGGTGTTGGGCCAGCCGCCCAAGACGAGTGTGGTGGAGAGATTTTAAGATACAATACACACACCGCAGTTAATAATACAAACATAATTAACCAATTTTTAGAAAATCTGTAAACATACAAACGTTTTTGTATGATTAACAAAGTGAATTTTGCAACACTTATTACCCTGGAAAGCAGGACATTTTATTAGAAAGGGGGGCAATGATATTCTATTAGAGCCACAAATTATTTGTACATTATTACTATTATTGTCATAAAGCTTATTCTTAATAATGTTGGAAATATAGTTAATCAGGTCATTAGTATTTCAAGCAATAAAATTTCAGAAATTAATATCAGCATAAAACATTGTTTTCATTCTCATTTCAAACAAAATGTGAAATCTAAGTACCAGAAAAATAATCTTGCTCATCAAAACGAGTTTTTATTATCGTGCACAATGCTCACTTCAGAATTCGACGTACAGCCCCTCCCAAAATGAAACCCTTTGTACGCAACTGCTCCGAAGAAAAGTAGTGCTAGCACCACAAGTCCTTGCGGGTGGATGTACGTAGAGCGGGGTGTGGCCGGCGAGGGGAGAGTAACTAACGCTATCAAAATAATGCGCAGACAAGTTCTGTGTTTTATCTTTTAAAAAAAAGCCTAATATATCCGATCACCATAAAAAATCCTGCCGGATGAAAAGAAAATGCATAGAAAGGTAGACAGGTTATTTTTCTGGGTGTATGGTTACCGTAAGAGAGGTACAGTCCACAGAGAGACTGTGCGCACACTGAGAACAGTTAGCGAGACAAATTAACAGAGCACTTCTGCGGTCGGATTTCACACTGGCAGCAACCAAACTTCAGTACAAGTAATAGAATGTTCTGTTTGCTTATCACTATATTAGATGTCGAGAAAAAACAATGCTAATATTGTCAAAGTCGTTACGTCGGAAATTTTTTTTTTTTTGTTAGAAACTTTGTGCTCGTATACAGTTATAAAGAAAACCGAAGGCAGGACCGCGAGAGACAGTTATGTAGCCACTACCAATGTTTAAAAATAGTAATATGTTACCAACAACCCATCTGATTGTTGTCTTTTTATTGGCAGTACTGTACTGTTTCTACGTCAGGAAATTCTGTCCTTGTGGCCATACTGTAGCTGGGGCGACGGCACGACCCGGCTGGCGGCAGCTGGATTTAGTTACTACCCGGCTGTGTACAGACTGTTACAAAAACATTTGGCACGCATCTGCCAGCGCGCGACTGATAATACGGAGACTAATGTTTTTAGAACGGCATTCAGGTTGCGTCCGGCTGGGCGCGCAGCTGCCTCTCCCCTCGCCGGCCGCACTCCGCTCCCCGTATATTCACCCGCAAGGACTTGTGGTGCTGGCAGTACTTCCTTTCGGAGCAGTTCCGTGCGCCTGTTTTCATTTTGGGAGGGGCCGAACCTCGAATTCTGAAGTGAGCATTGTGTACAATAAGAAAACTACCTTTTCCTAATGTAAAATGTATTTTAATAGCTAGTGCACAGACGAGGGAAACTTATTGCAATTGTTTATTTCAGATTTCAATGCATAGTTTTTAGTTGATTTCCCAATTTCTGGGAGGTGCTGCAGCCCCATCACCTACCACATTGCGCACTCCCCTGCTTCGGAGTGTATGTCGGAACCATAATCTACACACACACACAAACACATATATACAGGGGATGGAAAAAATTATATGAACACCATGCAATATAGGACATGGCAACACTGCCTCCGTGTAAATAATGCGACGCGTATGTATTGCACAGTTTACGTGCCAAGTCTTGTAGGTTATATTTCAGTGTATTATACGCTTTGTTCTGCGACGCGACGGTTAAAACAAGCGATCGGTGAAATGTGTGATCTCTCAGACTTCGAAAGAGGGCAAATCGTNTTCAGTGTATTATACGCTTTGTTCTGCGACGCGACGGTTAAAACAAGCGATCGGTGAAATGTGTGATCTCTCAGACTTCGAAAGAGGGCAAATCGTGGTTGCTCGGTTAGCGGGAGCGTCTGTGACGAAAACAGCTGAATTGTTTAACGTTTCACGAGCGACAGTATCCACGGTAATGACAGCATACACAAAACATGGTAAAACATCATCGGCGAAGAGGAATAGTGGGCGAAACCCAAAGTTAACTGACAGAGACCGACGAACATTAAAAAGAATTGTGGCCAGACAACATAAAACTACCGCGGCAAAAGTGACAGCAGAACTCAACACTCACTTGAGTAATACTGTTTCGACAAAAACAGTACGGCGGGAGCTCCACAAAGCTAACATTCATGGAAGGGCTTCAATTGCGAAAGCCTTTATAACGGAAGCCAACGCTAAGCTACGAAAGAAGTGGTGCCACGATCATAAAACCTGGACACTTGATGATTGGAAGAATGTGGTATGGTCCGATGAATCATCGTTTACATTGTTTCCTACAAACGGCCTGGTTTATGTATGAAGAACCCCAAAAGAAGCCTACGATCCGGACTGTCTGCTTCCTACAGTCAAGCACGGGGGAGGTTCCGTTATGATTTGGGCGGCTATATCGTGGTATTCAGCTGGTCCTCTCATTCACATCACTGGCCGGATTACTGCAAATGAATATCTCGACATCCTCAATTATGCAGTTCTTACTATGACTAGCATATTGCTGCCAAACACTGCCATATTCCAAGATGATAATGCGCCCATACACACAGCCAAAAAGGTTCAGTCTTGGTTTAAGGAGCATGAAAATATCATCAAACAATCGCCAGACCTGAACATAATTGAACCGTTATGGGGAGTTTTAGAGCAGAGAGTGAGGAGCAGATTTCCATCTCCAACATCATTGAAGCAATTGGCGGATGTTTTGGTACAAGAATGGGACAACATTCCGTTGGAAACTATTCAGACACTCTACGAATCTATTCCGCGAAGAATTGCAGCTGTTCTAAAAGCAAATGGTGGCCCAACACCTTATTAGTAAATAAATATTGTGTATATGTCAGGTGTCCATATTATTTTGTCCATCTCCTGTATATATATATATATATATATATATATAGTAAGTAGCGATGATAGCGCCTTGGTTCTCTCGTGATCAGGACAAGACGTAGCCTCGCCTTTCTCCGAGATGTCTTCCACGAAGCACTATCGCTACCTCTTCGCACGACCAGATAGAAGGCGACTGCCAGAGGCGAAGTATTTCCACCGGATATTTCGGCGGTAAGAGTAAGCGGCTTGGGAAAATGGCGGAGTCGGGTGGTTGGAATGGAAAGGGGGAGGGGAAGAGGGTGAAGTTTATTATTGGATCCACACCTCGTCCTTCCCCGCCCGACTGCGGTCCCCAGCAAGTTTTCGGGAAACTGAGAGGAAAGTTTTCGCCGTTCGCAACCCCTCCTCCCGGGTGGCCGCAGATACGTGACCCGCGGATGTAACAAGGAGACTACGCGACGCGGTCGACGCAGCGGCTTGCGGGGGTTGAATGGGGTTGGCGCGGGGGTTGAATGGGGTTGGCGCGGGGGTTCGGAACTCCTTTGTTCGATCCCGCGCCCGATGACGTCATA